>BDUI01007091.1:44918-69961 GCA_002335545.1 Apodemus speciosus
AAAAAAATCAACTAATACACATGGTCAGAGGTGACAACACTTGGAAATCAAACACTCCAGCCAACCTCACCAGCCACACATCTCAGAAAAGTGATCGTCTCCTGCTGTGCTTTGCTAATGTGAAATGAACCCCAGGAAATCGAGAGTTTGGCCAATACTGGATTTCGTGGATAGAGAAAGGGAGCAGGGTATGGAAGTCCTTGTGTAAGGACGTAATGAGAATACTGAGACGCTTAGCACTGATAGAATAATCACTGCCCTGAGACCAGTGTCCCTGCTCGGTTCTGTGTGACCTTAGAAGAGTCACCACTTCAGCATCAGTCTGAGTTGGCCCTGAATTTGTTTTCCAGCTCTAAGATGCAAGCAAAGATACTATTTTGTTTAACTTCCAATAACAATTTGGAAAGAACTTTAATTTTTGTTATGTTTAAACCATTTTTATTACATTTATTGCTTTATTATAGGTGTGGGACGTGGGACGCAGCCATCAGAGAACAAACATGAGTCCTGGGTAATAGACAGTCGGGCTAGGCAGCAGGTACCTCTGCCTGTGGAGCCAGCTCAGACAAGAGAGAGCCCTGATGCTTGTGTTTGTCARAGTCTAGTATCTGAACACAAGGAGGTGGTGCTCCTCAATACTTGAGCTAACAAGGATGAGTGGTGAATGTCCAAGCTAAGGGGGGTAACCCCAGGAGCACAGAGCTGCCACCAGGGTAACAGAGTCCTGGTTCTCCTGGTTGGGTGCCTCGCAGGAACCCGCCCATGGCACTTCCTGCATGATCTTTCCTATGGCCACCTTGTATTTCAAGGTCTAGTTCAGAGGGGAAATGGAACAGTGCAGTGAAGAGGGAGGGAGGGAGGGATAGACGGAAGGATGGACAGACGGAAAGAGATGTGGGGGGGGAGATGGATATTTGTTAGTGTAACTGTGTGCTCATGAGTGTGCACGTGTGGGGGACCAGGGATCACTCTGGAGCATCCTTCCCCCGCCATTATTTTATAAGGCAGAGGAGGCACTGAACCTGAAGCTAGGCTGACCAGCCAGTGAGTTTCCGGGATCTCCAGTCTCAGCAGGCCTCCTCCCACCCACGGGTGCTGGGCCACAGGTGCACGGCCTCCCCTGGCGTTTTAGGCGAGTGATGGAAAGCTGTGCTCGGGTCCAGTGCTCGCAGAGCAGGCTGACCTGCCGCACCAGCTGCTCATGGGCTTGCGCAGTCT
Source organism: Apodemus speciosus (assembly GCA_002335545.1). Lineage (NCBI taxonomy): Eukaryota > Metazoa > Chordata > Mammalia > Rodentia > Muridae > Apodemus > Apodemus speciosus. Next base: position 46,137 of record BDUI01007091.1, read on the forward strand.
TCACTGTAGCATAGGTTTTACCTACCACGCTCTAAACCTCCGCGGACAGCCATCTCTCTGTCTCCTCTTTTTACTTTATCATGCTTTAAAAACCCACTGAGCAACACAATTCTTTTTTTCCAGAGTGTTCTTGGTACATTGACCTTGCTCACCACACAAAATTTAATCAAACTTAGTTAATAAATTAACAAAAAACAAATTGGGTGACTGTGAGTAAGGTACCGTGGCTGTCATAATGAAACCCATGGCTTTGTATGCTGACTTTAAAACTTAACAAAATKAAACACAAATAAGAGATTGAAGAAAATGAATGAAWGATTGTTCACTAACAAAATTTTGTTTCTAATAGATCACCTAAGGGTGGCTTGAGTGTATTATATGGTCTCAGTCTCCGTTCTACAAGAAAAAGTACAGGCTGGGAAATGCKTGGGGAAGAATTGTTGGGGAAAGAAGAATAAGCATAAGGGAGAGAGGATAGGGAAGTAGGGAGAGAAGGAAGAACTTCTCATGGTCCCAAATTCAGTCTGAGCACCAGTATCCACTTGTTAAGGAATGGCACCAGAAGCTTCCAGCATGCTACTGGCTCTGAATCTCCTGAGTAGCTCAAGTAGGTCTTTATCTGAAAATGCTTCAGGAATTCAGGTCTGGGAGACTAGACTGTGGAGTGAGGCAGAGCCGTAATTGGGATTTCAGAAGCCTGGTTGGTGTCGGTTGCCAGGAAATAATGAAAGACAACCCGGAACCCACTAACGGACAGCCAGGAAAGACACCATCCGTCCCGCTGGAAAGCCCGTTGCAGCAAACATCAGAGACAGGACAGTCCCTGAAAGAGGCATTCTGCTTGCATCTCCCCTTGACACAGCCCCACGGAGGGACTTGGAAACTGCACGGTGCAGTCTCATTAGTTACATATCTCAGATTGTGTGGGATTCTAGTCTCACCACAGGACCATGATCAACTGAGACTTCTGAGYTCTGTGGCTGGCAGGGTAGGGGCTCAGATTGCAACTATGTGAAAAGAAGTTCCGAAATCTCTACAAAGCAGACAGACAACTGGTTTTTGTGGTAATATGCACTGCTTCACTGTGGTAATATGCAGTCTAAAGGAACCCTTCTTCCCATTCCAGCTAACGTCAGCATTTTTTCATGCTTAGGCTCTAAGTACAAAGAAGTTTCTTCCTGTTTTTGCGGCTTTTGGTTACATTGAAGTTTGCTGATTTGCAACTTACTACGCCAAAAACCTTTACTCATCCCTATGGTACCTAAAAGAGTTAAAGAAATCCTGAGATGCTGAGCTTCTGCCCCAACAAATAAATCAAGGTTTGTCATCCAGAAACACTGTATGATGCAACAACACAGCTTGTGATTTAAATATGCTGTTCTTTTCCGCTTCCTTTCCTCTTAATGCTTTAATTCTGTTTTTACAAAAAAAAAAAAAAAAAAAAAAAAAAAAAAAAAAAAAAAGTCATAGCAACCTAGACCATTCCAAAACAAATAAACAAAACTGGAGAGAAACGTTACAGAAAATTAACAAATCCGAGTACAGCAGGCTTCACAGTTTTTGGCAGAGGCAAAGGGTAGCTTCCCCCTGCTGCGGAGAATTAAAAAGAAATGAATTCTCTTGGAGCCTGCAAATAATTATCTACAGCAATGCATCTATCCACATTTTCTGCATCAACACAAAAGGAAGCTGATTCCTCYGGCTCCCTGTTGTCATGGGACAGAGCTATGGCCTCTCGGTCCCAGCACGTCATTCCAGGGACTAGGAGTCCCTGTTGAATCCCAGAACAACCCAGAGACGCAACCAGCTCATCAAACTGCTCACAAGCACCAGTCCTAAGAATCTTAGTTAAAACAACAGCAACCACAGTCGTTAAGTTTTCAAAGAAATCCTTAGAAGAGAATTCTTGAGTACCTGGCCCCAGAACGGGTTGATCTGGGCTAGGTCCTCTACCTCAGGGTGCGGAAGCGCATCTGGTCTCAGGGGTTTTAGGTCTGTAGACGTGTTATTATCCACAGTCCCAGTTTTAGCTTGGCTCTGCTCTCTCACTTTCTCCCTCCTGGAGCCGCTACGGCCAGTCTGCTGGTGGCTCTGCACTATCCTGGCCACCGCTTTATTAGCTCTTCTGCTCACCTCCATGTATTCATCTTGACACAGGCAAAATGGGAGGAAAAGCAAAGCCAGCAGGTGCCACCAGACGAGCTGCCTCCTGAGCATGGCTCGTTTGCTCATGACAAATGGACAGTCTCTCCCGGGGAAGCTGACGGGGGCTCTAGGCACCGTGGTCGTCGCCTCAGGCAAATGCCAGGTTTGGAGATGAGAACTGCAGCCGGCTGTGTGGTTTTATACTTTTGGTGTGTAATAAATAAGGCTGCAGTCATGCCAGAGTGACAGCCGCTCTCCTCCCAGACAGAACAGCCCCCATTCATCACATTCCTGCACCGCAGGCAAGACGGTCTGTGTGCACGGCGGCGTCCAGTTGGTGGGGCTCATAAATGTCACACCTTGGCTTGTTTTTGTGTAAGAGTGGAGAAAACGTACACAAGCAGCTGGAAACAGAGTGTGTGTATCCAGTGGTTTGCCTTCGTGATTGGACATGGAAAGGCTGTGCATTTGTGGTCTACAATGACTCTTGGAAAAACCTACCCTTGAGCTTGCCAGGGAATTCAGCTCAAACTGTATCAGTTCCTGAAATCACAGCAGGATCCTGTTCAAGTCAATGGAGGAAGGTCTTGCTTTGCACGGTACAGTTCACAATTCCGGACTTTGGGCCACTGCAAGCAACTCATTCTCCCTTCCAGATACCAGCAGCAGCCTACAGATGGTCGGCCAGGAAAGACTGACCTGGGTTCAAGGGTAAAAAGGCTGAGTTTGGCCAATCTATTTCCCYATGCTAAGCTCCATTTTCTTCTTCGCATCTCTAAGAGCCAACCTTAGAAACCAGATGTTTCTKGCATCTAAGGTTTTGCTAGATGGAAATACAACCTACTTCCTTGTTAAGAGACATTCTCCTCTGGCTGCTCTCTACCTATTGTTGCACAAAACCAAAGAAACATGGGAATCACCAAACCAGATATACTATTGCAAATAGCTCAAGATTGAGAGAATTAGATCATTTGTTACAGTTCCTATGCTTTTACGAATTAAACCAAAGAACAAAAGGGTACTCTAAGGAGTGAGGACTGGAGTCATTGATCCATACTCTCTACAACCTGAGAGGAATGAGCAATCAAAGCATGGTTCGTTGATAGCACATGCCAGCCAAACACTACTTTAGGTTAGCTCACTGATTTCTCAGCAAACCAGTCTTTTCTATTTTACAGAAAAATCTGAAGGGTCACATACTGGAAAAGGGGTCACCGGGAAGAGACTCCATCAGTCCTCTAGTCTATGCTCTCTGACATCCTACAAAGCAGCAGAGGGAGGTAAGCCTAGCCTACCAGTTCCCTAGCTGCCAGGGAGCTGTTCGTAACAAGCAAGAGTCCCAGAGTGTCCCGGGTTGAGTGTGTGCATCCCAAAGACCACGGTAGTGTAAAGCCCCCTACACTTGTGAGTAGGAATTTATTTTGAAATGATGTTTTCATAGATGCCATCAATAAAATCCGGGGAGAAGATGAARATGAGGGTCAGGGTGACACTCATACAAGCCAAGAGACACCCGAGATTACCAGCAAGCTGCCCGGGGTGGAGCAGAGGCCCAAGACCACCAGCCATCCGCGCAGGCCCCTTAGCAGGAACAGTTTCACGGACATCTTCATCTCTGACTTACCGTATTCAGAATGTGACAAGACAATTCTTTCTCTGTGGCACTCTACTGTGGCAATCTTCAAGTAAATAAAGATCCTATGTGTGATAAATTGAAGGGGGAAAAAAGCAGATGTGTAGCACAGCAGGCCAGCTATGGTCAGCAGCATTTAATAGTCTGTTTCAGAATAGCTAATAGAAAAAATTTTAATGTTTCTAACATAAAGGAATAATAAATGCTTAAGATGATAGATATATCTATTGTCCAGATAATTATTTGCTGTATACATTCATTACATTTTATTCTATTTCCTAAGTAGATACAATTACTATGTGTCAATTGAAAATTAATCTCAGCATTCAGGAGCCAGAGGCAAGCAGATCTCTGTGAGTTTGAGGCCAGCATAGTCTACAAAGTGAATTCCAGGCCAATCATAACTATGTAGAGAGACCTTGTCTCACAAAGGAAAAGAAAAAGAAAGAGAAAAAGGAAGAAAGGAAGGAAGGAAGGAAGGATGGACAGACGGAAGAAGGCATGGATGCATGCTCCATCCTTATCGCAGAAGCTATCTCCAGTTGGTAACCACTTAAAAGGAAAGTTTAGTTTTCTTGAAGGAGTCTCAGTGGAGAAACCAACTACTCTTATAGACAGGCTTCATGCCCAGCAGTAGATGGCCCATAGGAAGTGACCTCAACGGCATCTTTGGAGGTTCCCTATCCCATAAAGTCTTAACAGGGCTTTTTTAAAATTAATTTTYATTTTATTTATTTTTCTCTTTATCTTACAGGTCCTTKCAGTGTATATTATGATCTCCAGTTTAGCGCTTTTATAGGATTCCTGAGGGTGCAAACAAGATGGTCTCTGTGTGTAGCTGTTTCTTGTGCATTTTCTTCAGCTCCTTAAATTCTGTTTGTTTTGTCCTATCTCTGTGTTAGGTTTTGTTTTATCTTGTTATATTTTATTATTATCACTGAGAATCCAGTTTGTTTTCTAATGGGAGACAGAATGGGGTAGATCTGGATGGGGGGGGGGGGGACAGACCTGGGAAGAGGCGAAGAACGGGGAACCACAGTCAGGATATATTACATGAGAAAATATATCTTCAACAAAAGGAGGGAAACAAGCCCTCACAGACAACCTTCTTATGCCTGAGGAGATGGTAGTGTGGTGATTTAGCCAACTGCACAAGTTTAAGAATGATGGATGGCAAACTGGCTTCAAAGAGCACCTGGTATTTCCATTTAGCTATTTTTTCCCTCTACTCTCACATTTCCCATTAAATTGGCCTAAGCCTAAGCTTATTATTAATATTACTTGTGGTTATCATTTCATACAGCTCCCAGGATGTCTCTTGTATACTCAAACATAGTCTTCAAAAATACAGACTTAGCTCTGAGTCTTGCCTAGGGCTTAAGTATCAACAACATCTGGAATCTTCTACCTCCCTGTAAAAGATGGAGCCCCAGTTATGTATGGCTGGCTTGGGCTCTGAGAGGTCTCAGAGGATGTATGTGGACACTGGGCTCCTAAAATACACAGGACTGCGCTCCCCTCTCCCCCGCATCCTGCTTGTCTTTCCTCCAGGAGTCCAGCCAGGATGTTGGTGCAGCTTGTAGTATAAGCAACAAAGTAGGTGCATTGGAGTGTRTGTGTAAAAACCCAGTCYCGTAGCTTAGCTCTGCGTTTTGGAGGCAAATATTTGTTTAGCCTTACAAAGGAGGCTGTTGTGAGGTGTGTAGGTACCCCGTGGCCTCCCCTGCTGTGCTCCAGCATGGTCTGGATCCAAAGAGATCAGTTATGGTCTGTCAGTAGACAGGCAAGGGTTGTACTGGAGTCAACGTCTCTTTATATCAGGGCCAACTTAAAGAGTAGCTAATGAAGGAGACGATTTGGCCGGTTTTCAGAAACACTTGATGAGTAGCCCAGATTTCCCTAGTCCTTTTGAATTAAAAAAAAAAAACCTTCTTGTACACAGTTGAGTGAGTTCAGAGATTCTACAATCAAGGCTTTATCCCTTTGATTGAAAATATAGATGTATTAAACTACCAACAAAATTAAAGTCATCCCCTAGAAGAGGTCATTTATCTGGGCTGGCCATTGATACCTAAGCCTTCTCCAGATCTGTTCCTGAGAAGTCTTATTTAGAGAAAACGTTAAAGAATTGGATCAGGAAGCTGGCATTGTCTCTAGATAGGAGATGTTGTCATTTGCAGAAAAGACAATCTGCACTTGCCAGAAGACTCTCACAAGCKTGGTCTTTGTTTGCTAATCCAGGAAAGCAGGGGAGGAGCACGGAAGCAYGCCCTGCTCAGTGCGCCAACGGTGSCATCACCTTGGTTGAATCACATGCTTCAGGGAGTGACCCTGATCTGCTCAGCATCAGAATCTACGTAATGAGCAGAACRGGGCAATGAGAAACCGATGTGCAAAGACCAGCACTTAAATAAAATCTTTAACATTGAAAAGCGCAACTTCTTGTTGATTACATAAGTTACACTATTAGATGAACAATACCTTTTCTGTAGGAGATAAACAAGAAGCCAATAGAGTGTGTGTGTGTGTGTGTGTGTGTGTGTGTGTGTGTGTGTGTGTATTTAAGGGAAATTGTTGAATATCATCAAGCATTTGTGTTGGTCAAGGACTAAACAGGAAAACAGAGCCGTGCTTGCTATTTCAACAGAGAGAATTTAAATAGAAAGAACATGTTCAGCAAACAATGCTTCATGTTGTCTGAATTTAGAAGCCGAGAGAAGGGGCTCTGCGGAAAGGTTTGTGGGGGTGGACACTATCCAACWAAAGATGCCACCTCTGCTGGGACCCAGTGAGACGCATTTTGGAAATATGAACAGGTGTTGACTCAGAGCTAGCAGCTACCAAGATGAAGGCTGTCGCTCTAATGACACAAACAGCAAACAAAAGAGACAACAAATGAACCTACTTGCTCTCTAGCATCTTCTGGTACTCCATTAGTTGGAAAAGAATCTACAAATCTTGGGAAATCCAAGTCCCCTGCATCCTAGAATAATATCATTTTGAAGGCTGGGTCAGAGCCAAGTGACTACTGCCCAGTTCCAAAGACCTGGTGCTCCAACCTCTTCCTTGGGAATGTTCCTGCCACAAGGAACCCGTGCTCTGGTTCTTGGGAAAGCACYGGAGACACACCTGCCAGGCTTATTTTCCTGCTTTCTTTCATAAATGCTATTTAGGTTATTTCTATTTTCCTATTAATTTGTTTTTTTTAAAGCTTTATTTCCTCTGGAGCTTTGTCCAAGACTTCCCTCAGAAACCCATCCCAGGTCTATAGTTCCCCTTCTTTTAGCTTCTAAATTCAGATAACACTGCCATCTCCCTGCTCTTCATCCTTACAGGACTGGTGTTTCTTGTAGTCACTGTTTGTTGAACATGTTCCTTATGGTAAATTATCTGTTGAAATGCCGATTGTGACTTTGTTCTTCTGTTTAGTCCCTAATGGACACAAATGCCTGAGGACATCAGCTATATCACTAAATATGGTTGAATTTGATGTGCTCAAAAACTATCTTGTGGGTCTCATTAAAGTGATCTATAGCTTCATATTGGACACTCTAGTATTTATTTTTTTATTGTATTGAAATAATTGTAGTGTACCACACTAAAACAACTTAAGGGAAGACCAGGTCTATTTTGACTTAGAGTTTGAAGGTCCACACTGTAGAGAGAATCTCTTATAAGCAACACCTGTCAATAGAAAGACCTGTGACCAATGAGCTGAAGCAGGAAATGGAAGGTGGAACACTGGGAGGAAAAGAGAGGATTCTGGGAAATAATAAGAGGTATGAGATTTATCAGGGAACATAGAGGAGTTCAGAAGCAAGGGAGTTGAGCAGAGGTAACAAGCTACATAGATGAGCTCAGGATAGAACAAAGGGAGAGACTTGCCTGGGAACACTGAGGAGATAGACATAATCCAGCCGTGTGTGTGTGTGTGTGTGTGTGTGTGTGTGTGTGTGTGTGTGTACATTTACAAATGGATACGATGCCAGAGGCATTGGAGCCCTGGAGCTAAAGTTTGAAGCAATTGTGATCTGCATAACACGGGTGCTGGGAAACAAACCTGGATCCTCTGCAAGAGCGTTGCATGCTCTAAATCCCTCTAAGTCCATCTCTCCAGCTCACTTTCTCCTTTTTATTCAACCTTGGATCCCAGCCCATGGACTGGTGCTGTCCTTCCATGCTTACTGTGGGTCATCCCACTTCAGTTAGCACAGTCTAGGATCGCCCTCACTAATATGCCCAGAGGTCTCTCTCTTAGGTGAGTCTACATCATGTCAAGTTGAAACTATCCACTACCACAGACACTAAAATAACCTTTCCAGGACCGGCCTACTCAACACCACTTCACTCACTGAGAGATGGAGGTTCACTTCAATATGTAGAAGCCGAATTAGCGCAATTCAGGCTTCAGTGAAGTTAGAGTTAGAAAAACCACYGACACTTAGGATCCTGATTTCCCAGAAGGACTAGCACCCTAGTCACTATAAAGCAAAACAAAAAATAAGAGATAAGATCTTCCTATTCCTCTTTATTCTTCTACAGCAAGATCCAGAAGCGTCCAAGCTTATGCCTCAAGATGGTAGGCTGCTGTCATCAGGAGTCTTGTATTAATCAGGGTTCTCCAGTGAAACATATAAAGATACATACACATAAAATACAGATGTACATATAATATATATACATATTTCATGTGCGCAAATACATTTTCATGTTAAGATACATTTACAAGCTGTTATTTATAATTTAGCATCATTTACATGACATAAATTTGATTTGGTGCCTGGCAAATATTAATTCTCTTCCTTCCTTGTGAAAAACAATCTCATTCTCATTCTTCTGACTTTCATAGGTAAGTCATGGTGTGTGATATTCTGTGGTATGAGACACCATCAGGATGTCTTTGAGATAGATTCTCTATGACAAATATTAGACATATAAAAAGAAATGTACCTTCCTGTCTCTCTACTGAATGCTATCATATTTACCTGTAAAGTGAAATCGTACAGAAACCTATAGGATTCCAGAACAAGATGATGGGAGATGCTTTTCCTGGTGGCATTCATAAGTCACTAAACTAGCAGTCCTAAAGCCACTCAGTTGTCTTCTGTATGAGATATGTGGGTTCTGTGTTCATAATTTGGGATGTATTAGTTCTGTCTTCACCATCTTATTCCTGAATGCTCTTTATAAAAATGTCTTTCCAACTGAGATGCTGATATAAATAGAAATACCATGGTTGTCATGGTAACTTGTTCTGCGTCTGACGCATCATAAGTGTTACATCAATCCCCATCAAGAGAATATATTGAAAATAAAAAATAAGTTTATTGATTAATAATGAATTGGTTAGTTAATGACTACCTAAGGTTAAATATATATGTGTGTGCGTGTGTCCTAAGCTATATAAATATATTTAATTTATTATATATAATAATCTTGAGATCTACTCTATATATGTACATACACATATTTGGTGTATATACATATACACATATTTACATATATACATATATACACATATATACATACACATACGTGTGTGTGTATGTATATGTGTGTGTGTGTGTTGAAGGAAATCCTTCCTTTAATACCCCCCCCCCAAATACTTATGGCAGAGCAGAGCAATTTCTCTCTCTTTCTTCCTGGAAGCCTTCAGAAGTTTCTCTCCACAGACGAAAATCTCTGCCTTCAGCCAATCATTTTCTTCCTGCACCTTTCCCTGCCTCCTCTGAGGTTACCCTGGGGCCACAAGGCTGGGTTCTGGCCAGTAGACATAAGGGGCAAGCCACTTCTGAGGCTGGCCTTCAGCAACATGAAGGGAGACCATGTGACCTTTCCTTTCCTCAAGGAAGACCATGTGACCTTTCCTTTCCTCAGACACTGACTTTGGAGACTGTGTATTCCATATGGTGGAGCTGTGATGGCAGAGCCTCTGCCAGCCGAGGTTCCTGAGATGATGCTTTGCTGACCCTAGAAGACATGTGCTCTAATGAAGGTACTCTATGGTGTCTTCATTAATTTGTCACTATAAGCACCAGCTAATATTCACCCTGTCTTGTCTCTTGGATGCTCTCAGAGTGCTAAACTTTTTAATCATAAGACTTCCAAATTGAAAATTGTATTTATTTGTTGTATTCTTTTATTATGTTGTTTCCTTACTGATATGTATATGAAACAATAAAAAACTTTTCTCGTTACTTGTTTGAGACAGGGTCTTATAAAACCCAGGCTGGGTCCAAGCTGGTTATATAACCTAGGCTGGCCTTGAACTCTTGGTCCTTGTGCATCCAGCACATTATTGATATAGGCATTAGATACCACACCTGCCTCATTATTGTGTCCTTAATACTCCACATAGTGCTAGATAAATCTAGTACATATTTGCTAATGAGTAAGTGGACATATGGACAGATGGGAATTGATTTTTAGTTCCAGAGCCACCTGAGTTGAGTCCCAGTTTCTTGATGATCTATCCTGGCGACCCTAATCATTCTAAGCTTCCATTTCTCATCAATAAAATGAAAAACGTAACTTAAAGAGTTGCTAAAAAGATTTGAAAGTATATCTAAGCCGTCTCTGTAGCCGTCAATCCTGAGATGTGCTATCAACAGTGGCCATTGTTAGTTAGAAGTTATTAAGAAGACAATGTCAAGTCAATGGAAGTTTTGCTATGAATCACACAAATGATCTACCAATTGTAACAGGAATCAAGAAACCGAAAAGAAAAAGAAACGTTTGTTTAGTTGGCAGCATAAACAGCCCTTTTCTGTTTATTTTAGCTGTCAGTGAGAAATTTCACTTTGTCAAATTCATTTTTAGATATTACTTGGCRTTGGTGTTCAATAAATAGTTTGGGAGCCTAATACAATTTAAAAGTATGTCCGTATCCACTTTATTTCTTAAAGTTATATTTGAAAACATGGTGATGGCTCTCTGGATAGGAACAAAGACACACATCCCGAGGGGAATAAAGCTATGTTTACGAAAACTCCATATGAAACTTTGAGTCTGCCTTCAGAACGAATCATCTGATTCTGCCAATAATGGCGCAGCTCTGTCTTGCCTGCTTTCATGGCTTGCCACAGTCTGTTCCAGGGCTTTGCAAGTAAGTATTAAGGAGTGGAATGTTTCCACATGAGTAATGCTGGTGCTAGACACCCCACCCGAACCACCAGGGGAGCAGATCTGGGGCTGGCGTCCCAGATACATTTCTTTATTCCCAGCCTTAAACTAGACAATCAAGGAAAGGCTCTTGGATAGCAAACCTGGAGTCTCCCCAGCCATGTCCCATCGGTTCCTGTCTGCAGCTGTGGCACACCGCTCTCATCTTTCACCTCTGACAGCCTCATTTGTCTGCACACTTTTCCACAAGCACAGTCAAGATCCACCTTCCAAGGCAGCATCCCTGGCTGGCCCATTTAGGATGGACTCTGATGCAAAAAATCAGGTGATTTTTATGTGCTTCATGGAAATGTGTACTGGCTGAGAAGTTACAGGTTTGAAAAGCAGTAAGGGTGCCCAGGGATTTTAGGAAAAGCTGCCGTCCACTGAACTGAAGTCTTCCACCTTTATTGGTTTGAGCAAACCATGGTACAAAAAGGAGAAATAACAGCCTAAGATACAGCTATTCCATAGCAGCACTAAAACATAGACCTGTTGATGACCGGGTGAGTCCACATTCATGCTAGATGTGGTTCCTTTGTACCACAATGAAATATCACACTTCAGTATAGCTGTCTCCTAGATACCCAGGTCCTTTATATACAATGCACAGTAATTTAATATTACTTGTGACTATCACCCACACACACTTTTAACAATACCTAGATGACTCATAATGTCTAGTACAATGCAAAAGCTATATTATTTGCTGTTGCACTGTACAGTTTCAGAAAATCCTTATTTTTCAAAGTTTCTGTTTCCTGTTTTCACTTTTTTAACCTTTCTGTTTCTCCTTCCCTGTTTAGATTGTCACCATCACTGCTGACCATATGTAGACCAAAACCATGTGCACTGATTAGAGATTTAGAGATAAACAACTAGGACCCTCTCGGGATGTCTTAGGCAGAAAAGGTTGCCCTGGAAAATTGTAGGAATTGCAGAATTATTGGGAGCTAGAAGCTCAGACTTGAAAACATGTGAGAGCAACGGTTTGGAGAGTCCTGCACACGAAGTTGATTCTTTTTCCCTAGAAGCTGTCAGACTGTAATGAAACATCCATTGAGTCAGACGCTACATACCCCTGTCCACTCATGAAACTGTCGGGACTGATCCTGAGCCTTTGTTGACTGATCCTAAATAACATGCCCACGCCATCATTACTGATTGAAAAGAGTAAAAGAAGTCACCATGCTCCACGATGGAGGGGAGGCTTTTGCATAGCACAATATGAGGAAGAAGTCTCACATAGAAACAAGTCAGGCATTGGATGACCAATGTGGTAACAGAAGGCAATGAGCAAAGATGAGGAATTCAAAGTCCATGAGAAAAACATCTGAGGCTGACATACTAGGGGAAATCTAAACTGACCACCATCTTATTAATTGTGGTTTGCTTATGAGTTCAGAAAAAGGTGAGAGGTATATATTGTCAATGTAATGAAATTCACATTGCTATAAATGGATTTCCAAGAGGCGAATGGAAAGTGTGAGGCTGATGAATTATCACTCATGGATTCCTGACCATGACCCCTCAGTGCTAAGAAGCCCACATCTGTTGTCTAAGTCTNTTGGTGTTCAATAAATAGTTTGGGAGCCTAATACAATTTAAAAGTATGTCCGTATCCACTTTATTTCTTAAAGTTATATTTGAAAACATGGTGATGGCTCTCTGGATAGGAACAAAGACACACATCCCGAGGGGAATAAAGCTATGTTTACGAAAACTCCATATGAAACTTTGAGTCTGCCTTCAGAACGAATCATCTGATTCTGCCAATAATGGCGCAGCTCTGTCTTGCCTGCTTTCATGGCTTGCCACAGTCTGTTCCAGGGCTTTGCAAGTAAGTATTAAGGAGTGGAATGTTTCCACATGAGTAATGCTGGTGCTAGACACCCCACCCGAACCACCAGGGGAGCAGATCTGGGGCTGGCGTCCCAGATACATTTCTTTATTCCCAGCCTTAAACTAGACAATCAAGGAAAGGCTCTTGGATAGCAAACCTGGAGTCTCCCCAGCCATGTCCCATCGGTTCCTGTCTGCAGCTGTGGCACACCGCTCTCATCTTTCACCTCTGACAGCCTCATTTGTCTGCACACTTTTCCACAAGCACAGTCAAGATCCACCTTCCAAGGCAGCATCCCTGGCTGGCCCATTTAGGATGGACTCTGATGCAAAAAATCAGGTGATTTTTATGTGCTTCATGGAAATGTGTACTGGCTGAGAAGTTACAGGTTTGAAAAGCAGTAAGGGTGCCCAGGGATTTTAGGAAAAGCTGCCGTCCACTGAACTGAAGTCTTCCACCTTTATTGGTTTGAGCAAACCATGGTACAAAAAGGAGAAATAACAGCCTAAGATACAGCTATTCCATAGCAGCACTAAAACATAGACCTGTTGATGACCGGGTGAGTCCACATTCATGCTAGATGTGGTTCCTTTGTACCACAATGAAATATCACACTTCAGTATAGCTGTCTCCTAGATACCCAGGTCCTTTATATACAATGCACAGTAATTTAATATTACTTGTGACTATCACCCACACACACTTTTAACAATACCTAGATGACTCATAATGTCTAGTACAATGCAAAAGCTATATTATTTGCTGTTGCACTGTACAGTTTCAGAAAATCCTTATTTTTCAAAGTTTCTGTTTCCTGTTTTCACTTTTTTAACCTTTCTGTTTCTCCTTCCCTGTTTAGATTGTCACCATCACTGCTGACCATATGTAGACCAAAACCATGTGCACTGATTAGAGATTTAGAGATAAACAACTAGGACCCTCTCGGGATGTCTTAGGCAGAAAAGGTTGCCCTGGAAAATTGTAGGAATTGCAGAATTATTGGGAGCTAGAAGCTCAGACTTGAAAACATGTGAGAGCAACGGTTTGGAGAGTCCTGCACACGAAGTTGATTCTTTTTCCCTAGAAGCTGTCAGACTGTAATGAAACATCCATTGAGTCAGACGCTACATACCCCTGTCCACTCATGAAACTGTCGGGACTGATCCTGAGCCTTTGTTGACTGATCCTAAATAACATGCCCACGCCATCATTACTGATTGAAAAGAGTAAAAGAAGTCACCATGCTCCACGATGGAGGGGAGGCTTTTGCATAGCACAATATGAGGAAGAAGTCTCACATAGAAACAAGTCAGGCATTGGATGACCAATGTGGTAACAGAAGGCAATGAGCAAAGATGAGGAATTCAAAGTCCATGAGAAAAACATCTGAGGCTGACATACTAGGGGAAATCTAAACTGACCACCATCTTATTAATTGTGGTTTGCTTATGAGTTCAGAAAAAGGTGAGAGGTATATATTGTCAATGTAATGAAATTCACATTGCTATAAATGGATTTCCAAGAGGCGAATGGAAAGTGTGAGGCTGATGAATTATCACTCATGGATTCCTGACCATGACCCCTCAGTGCTAAGAAGCCCACATCTGTTGTCTAAGTCTRAGGCTTTGCTAATAAGTTAAGCTCCAGAAAGGGATACAGTTCTCCAGCAGTCATGCCAATCAATGTCTCATCTTTTCCGAGATGCACTGAGAAATCTGCATACATCTGCCTTTGGCTCTGAAGCACACAACAGCTGTGGGACAGCTGTCCAGCCTTGAGAAGATAGGGTTCATTGTCCCCTGGTATCCACCGCTCAAAATCTGGTCCTTCTGCGAAACCACTACAGTTCTAGATAACAGAGACCCAAACAACAGATTCTCCAAAGATTAATACATCTGTTCAGAAGTATTAAAATGGGAATCTGTATGTCATAGTAAATTATGAACATATTCAAGGAGAACGAGACAGTGGGAAACTTATAAAGGGGGAATGGGGGTTTACAGAGGTCGATATGGAAGAATAACACATGGATACTATAAGGCTAATAAAACGGGCGGGGTCCAACTAACCAAATAGATGGCTGTTGAGTAGACCTCCTTGCAAAACGATTTTCTGTGTAAAAGGCTATTGTGTGATGGTGGAATTGTGGTGATACTCAAGTGTTTAGTGACAGGTCCTTACATCATTCATAAGCACACGATTCCCATCCTTCATAAGTTCCCAGGTTCATTTGCTTATTTATGGTAATGACCTGAAACAAGTGACTCTATTTTGATTCTGAAAATTTTCACAGGGACAAGCTCCTGTGGGATGCCTTACATGACTTGGTCATTGTCATCAGAACTTCACGACCTCACTTACTAGGAGCAGCCTTCAACACCTTTACCATGGAATGTGTCATTTTACTTTTTATAATGAGTTGATTTTCCCCTATGTGTTATATTATTTTTATATAAATTATATGTATTTTCCCTATATATTACATTCTATTTTAAAATTATTTTTAAAGTTTCAACTTTTATGGAATAACTTTATAATTTTGCATTTTATGTTTAGTTTTCTTAATCCTTTTTTTTGAGATCCTACTTTTTATTTATTCACTTCACATCCTACTCACTGCCCTCCTCCCAGTCACCCCTCCCACAATCCTTCCCCCATCCCCTTCCCCTTTTCCTCTGAGAGGGTAGAAGCCTCCTTGGGTATCCCCTACTCTGCTGGCATATCAAGTCTCTGTGGAGCTAAGTACATCCTCTCCCTCTGAGGTTAAACAAGTCAGTCCAGCTAGAAGAAGCCCAACCTGTATATCCCATGTACAAGTGACAGTTTTTAGGATAGACCCCACTCCAGTTGTTCAGGACCCACATGAAGACCAAGCTGTATATCTGCTACATATGTACAAGGAGGAGGGGACAAGGCGAGGTCCAGCCTGTTATGCTCTTTGGTTGGTAGTTCAGTCTCTGAAAGTCCCAAGGGTCCAGGTTAGTTGACTCTGCTGGTCTTCCTGTGGAGTTCCCATCCCTTTTGGGGGCCACAATCCTTCCTCCTTTTCTTCCATAAGAGTTCCCAAGCTCTATAAACTGGCTGTGGGTGTCTGCATCTGTTTTAGTCAGATGCTGGGTGAAGCCCCTCAGAGGACAGCCATGCTAGACTCCCATCTGCAAGCATAACAGAGTATCATAGTGTCAGGGATTGATGCTTGCTTGTAGGATGGGTCTCAAGTTGGGCTGGTTATTGGTTGGCTATTCTTTCCGTCTCTGTGACATGCCTATTCTTGCATTTCTTGTAGACAGGATGAATTTTGAGTCAAACATTTTGTAGGTTCGTTGGTGTCCCTATCACTCCACTTGGGTTCCTGCCTGGCTATAGGAGGTTGCCTCTTCAGATTCCATATCCTCAAGGCTGTGAGTCACAGCTACAGCTACCCCCCATTGATTCTTGGGAACCTCCTCTATCCCAGATCTCTGTCACATCCTTGAGATGCCACCCCCTAGCTCCCCATCCCCATTAGTGGCAGATTTCCATTCATTCTCATGGCCATCTGGCCATCTCAGGGCTGATTTTTAAAAATCTGTTCATTCATTGCATTCGACTTACTCTCCGATGACATCCTTGGCCTGGGATCCTTTGCTGCCGTTCTTAACCATTTAGTACACACTGTACATAACGGGTTTCCTTGCCAATCATTTTTGCAGACACCTGATCATCACCCCAGTGTCTTATTGTCATCATCCTTGAATAGGTTGATTTTATGTTCAGTACAATAGCCTCCCACCTACTTGACATGCACACAACATGACATTCCACACACTTAGCGATGCTCTTCACAATTGGTTACAATCACAGACATGGGCCTGGTGCTTCTGTAAGCTTTTCACAGCTTTGTGAGTTCTACATGGTAGGTGATCAGGGATGAGGGTGGTCTCCAGCACCTCTGTGAGGTTTGGATGAAGCCTAATTGTGCACAAATCCAAGCCTCTGCCTTGGCACCACTCACTCCATGGGGGAAGGAGGGCATGCTTTTTCTTGGTTCCAGTAAAAAAATCGATTAGTTTCCCAGAAATCAAAATTTGATTTGATCCTCTGCTTTAATAGAAAATTGCACAGTTAGTTCAAGGACACTATGTATGGTTACACAACAGACCCCACATTAAGGGAAGAAGGAAATATGGAAGCCAAGTGCAATCATGATGCTGCTATCCTTGAACTTTCTCTTAGTTTGCTTGTGCTCATTTTTCCTTCTTGGCTTGGACTGCCTGAGAATAATACTACACAGGCACTGGGGTCTTTGCTTATCTTTCTAGATAATTTTTAAAACATCATTTGTGGCTGTAGAGTATCTTTACCTAATGTTGTCCAGACTTTTGTGTTGTAATGACATGGTCGAGCTAGAAGATACATTTTTTTTTAAATTAGAGATAATATTCAGACAGAAAAATTAACAAGGATAAGTACAAATTTGACAATAGTCAATAACTACTGATGTTATGCTTTAATTYTCTCTTTAATGAATATGAACAGGGGCAAGAAGACAAATGTGGACCTTTGGTTGTACATTAAAAATTATAAAACTGATGTGAAGCTGGAGAGATGCTTCAGTGGTTAAGAACATTTACTGCTCTTGTAGAGGACCTGACTTCAGTTGCCAGCACCCACATCAGATGACTCCAGCTCCATATAACCCCATGTTTCTGGTCTCAGGGGGGCATCTGTACTCACATGAACATATATCTACATACAGATACATATGATTAATAATAAAAACAAATAATTTCCTTTAACATTAAAAACTTTTAGAAATTTTCCTGAATTTCTGGGGATATGCTTAATCTTAAACTTTAAACTTTGCAATTTTATAACGACTAACATGCTTCCTCTGAAACTATCAAGCCACRGTGGTCCAAAATAATACTCTGCCAAACAGCCAGCSTTCACAGCATGTGAAATAGTCAGTAGAACAGGTGGCATAAGAATGGTTGGAGCCTAGAATCACTGACTTTTTGGTCAAGATGAACTAAAGAATCACCAAAAACAACATTGATGGTTTGTTGCCAGTGGGACTCAGAATCACTAACGATGAATGTGTGTTAAGATAGTCAGCAGAAGAGAAAAGCAACCATGAGCTTATAAAGTTTAGGAGTTTTATATATGGGACTTTGTTTTTCCGGAAACAGTTTTGCATGGGGACAGATTACRCAGAGGGACATTCTTCCTCCTTCCTGTCACATGCCTGCCTAGATACATGCAAGGGATCTCTTCATGTTCATCCTTTCTAGCATGTGCCCTGTAAATCTTATTAGAATCCATTCTCCAAAAAGATAAACCCTTCAACAAATAGACTCTAGATGTGTTTTCTAAGTATCTTTTTTTGCAAAGGGTATTCTTTATTAGATGATCCTTTTTATAATGAGGGTTAGTTCCTCAGAGCCCATGAGACTTGGCTTTGCAGCAGTGAGGRAGGCCAGGAGTATGCATTAGAAGGTGGCCAACTTTATTCAGAGATAACAGGATCCGGGTTCAAACGCCTGGAACTACTAAAGGGCAGAATAAGCACTTCCTTTTCACTGTCAAATCTCAATGTCAGCGGGTCCTCCAGAAAAGAGTCATTTGGCCCAAGCACTTGGGCTCAGAGGAGAGGAGGTCTCCTTGCTTCAGCTCCTTGGCTTCCTGAGTTCTAGATCTGGACAGTCTTGATGGGTAGGAAGTGTGTCACCCTGGCAGTGGACGAGTGCTCAGTCTGGTCAAGAGCATGAGGGCAGGTGTGCAGAGCCTGCCACAGCCTGAAGGGCCTGAAGGACAGGACCCACGAGTCCTCTGGGTACCACAGCAGGACTTGCTTTCTCATCCCCTTTCCCTCTCTGGATGCCAGTTGGGGCTACTTGTCATTTGAAGTGTGATACTCACCTGTGACCTTCATTCATCTTCTCTGATGGTCTCTAAAAAAAAAAAAAAAATCACATGCTCTTTGCAAACGGGTTTTTGTCAGCATTATCTCAAAGCTGCTGATTTTCAGTGTGCTGGATGGAAAGTCAGAAAGAAAGAAGGGTGTGAAGAGAGCTACATGGGGAAGGAGGAGCTGAAGGGKTGAGGAACAAGCCAGAGCTGCTCAGTGACTTCCCGTGAGTCCCTGCTAAGATTAAAGAATCCCGAGAAGTGTCCTCCTCATCAGAATATGATAGCCTCAAGTCCAGACAGAGAAGCCTGAGTAAGACAAATGATGGGCTGTCGAGCAGGGTTTGGCTGACACTTGGTGCACACTGGAGCAGGGAAAGCATTAACCAGCAATCAAGCTCTCTCTGGGTGTTTCCCTGCTTTCTTTAAGGAGGCGGCTTAAAGCCAAGGCAGTGTGCTAAGCTGTAGAACATAGACTTCAGGTAAGCAAAATGCAGTCAACTGTTCAAAGTCAATAGTCATCACTGGAAGAAGAAAATCATCTCAAGCATATGCAGGGTCCTATCCTGTTCTCTTTGGGTTGGAACATGGCTTATTTCACTCTTTTTCCCTGTGTCTGCAATAGTGGTATATTACAAGTATAGACACATGAATTAATAAACACACTTAGGCCTGGAACTCATTTTGTGTATTTTGTTTACCTAGAAGTTAACACAGTAATAGCTGTCACTGGTTAAACCCTGAATGACTGAAATTTTTATGAATGGTTATATCCATAGGAAGACAGTCACAAAKATATCCAGTGCTATCTTCCTGGAGTCTTTACATGGGAACCAAAATGTCAGACATTGAAGTGACTGACCACAACAAATCCCTCTCCTCCAGGATTCACAGTGAACAAGAAAGACAAGGCTTTGGTTCTGTGAATGAAGTTAGAGCAAACTTTTTGATTGGATGCAGAAAATCTTAGGGAAAGCTGAAGATGGTTGTCAGCCTTTCTTGTAAGGAAAGAATCACARTCATCCTGGATTAGGTCCACACTAGTCACTACCTCATGCCTTAGTCTGTTTGGAAGATTGTAAGAAATGCCAGAGGTGGGGTGCCTTTATTTCAAATGTCAAGGCCYCTTTTCTAGTTCAGAGACAACTCATGTTTAGGAGGTCATGGGTCTCATGAGAACTCTACTCTCAAGACATGATATCCTCCCAAGGGAACTAAACCCTGCTACTRTTGCTTTAGCAGCTATGATCTCAAAAGCTATGGGGACATATAAGCATTCAGCCCCCATTTTCTCTGTGAGGGATTGGTACAGATACAGTCACTCTGAAGTTGTGGGGTTAGGACTTCAACATGTGTTTACTGAAGGGACACAACTTGGYTCAAGAGTTATGGCCCAAAAGCCCAAGTCTTTGCTAAAGTCCTAGAAGCCCAGTTCCCAACAAGCTCCACATCCACTATAACTACCACACCCTCTGGGTCACAGGCCCTCCATCTCCCTAGAACAAGACAGACTCAGGGTTCTAACATGACCACAGNGGGGTTCATCTCAGATCATTGGATTTGGTGGCAGAAACCATTGAAGCATCTCTCCAGCCAAGAATTTTTAAATCAATACAAGGAGGTTTATATGGAATTTTGACCATTAATACTTGACATATATTATGTTTGATAAATAATTACCAAATATTGGCAGATATTGTTCACAAAGAGTTATGTCCCAACATGTAAGGTGTGAGGCAAACTGTCAGTAACTTGAATACCTTGCCTAATCTGCTACTATCACTATACCTCTTAAAACTATACACTGAGCCCAGTCTGCCTACTGATCATTTTGAGGGGTCTTCTTACCTTAAAATCTAAGCTTAATAAGGCAATCAGTATACAAGGCTAATATGTATAGTGGGATTTATTTTTAAGAATCCATTATGTGATGATGTGGGCTAGTGAGTGAAATTTCAAGTAATGGTCAGTCCAATAATGGAGACTCAAATGTCTCTATTATAGTTCAAGTCAAGGACAATCTAGAGGCAGAATTCCTCCACAGAGGGAGATCTCAGTCTTTACATTAAGGTCCTCAGTTGTTTGAATACTTCACATTATGGAGCACGAGGTCTGATTTAAATTTTAATWGCATGTAAAACTCACTGTCGCAGTAATATCTTACCTRCATCTGGCAAAGCAAGTGAGACCATCTCCTAGCCCAGTAAAATCAGGACATACACCTTTACTCATGCTCCAAGGCTTCCAGAAACATCCCCTTCAAAGGGGAAGGTCCATGACCTTCTGAGGTGCTGGCACTTCACCTCACATCTTACATGATGGGATATAACTCTCTGTAATCAATATCATTTATTCARCCAGTTCAGTGGACAAATACTGAATGATACTTTAATATCCTAGGCTTTCTTTGTCTAGGCACTGAGGACACTAAAATCAACAAAGATGTCATCTGTTTTCTCAAAGGCACATTCATTCTCTCTCTCTCTCCTCCTCCTCCTCCTCCCCCTTCTCCTCTTCCTTCCCTCTAYATAAACCCTGGATGTCCTAGAACTCATTCCATACAGTCGTCTGGACTTGAGCTCMCAGAGATTTGCCAGCCTCTGCCTCCCAAATGCTACTACAATTAAAGGCATCTGCCACCATGCCAGGCACATTTACATCAAGACCCTGTCCCTATAGTCCATGGAAATGTCTGCACTCTTGGACTTCCACGGGCCTCCCTCTCCAGGCAGACCCTGCGCATCTGTCTGTGTCCTCCACTACAGCAGTTTAGTTTTCAGCCAGAACTGCAKGCTTGTCTTCTCAAAGYCAACACAGCAACCTCTCTGCTCATCACACACAATTCCATGTCTTCCTTCACGTTTCCTCTCTCCTCCAGGGCTCTCCTGGAGTCTGTGATGGAGATGGCTCTGAAACCCTGATCTCTGTAAGTCTTAAACATAACAAGTTCCAAAGATTCAGAAAGGTCATTASCCAAGAATAGGAATAATTTTTCTCTAGGTGAAAATCCAAGGATAGGAGGACTTTTTAAGTTAGTAAGAAAGAGATACAACAAAGGAAGTCAGAGGCTGTGTGTGTGTGTGTGTGTGTGTGTGTGTGTGTGTTTAGGACTCACTATACCATCGCTGTTCCAAAGATGGATAGTGTAAGGTGACAAGGGATGCAGGTGGTTAAGGAACTGCTGTATTCCCAGGGAATATCCAACGAAGGCAAGAGATGGAATAAACACATTAGCACAGCCATCCAGCTGCTAGTATATGTACATGAGAATGGGAGGAATTCACATGGCCAGGTGCTCTTGACCATCAAATGAACAAACGCATTACACACTAAGCAGAGTGTGGGCATACATGTGCATGTGTACATACATGCCTGTGTATGTTTGTGTACTTGTGTGTGTGCATGTGCATGTTTGTGTGTGTGTTTGTGTGTGTTCATGTGTGTTTGTGTGTGTGTACAATATAAAAATGTCATTGTGAGAAAACTACTCCATAAAACTGCACTTTCTTCATTCAGTTCCACGTCAAATTTTTATATCTTTCTTGAAAATACTATTACASTTTTGCTGGGGAGCAGGACCGGCCATAGGACATGTGTGATAGTCAGAAGACAATGTTGGGAAGTTGGTTCTCTCCTCTACCATATAGGTTCCTGGAAACAAACTTAGGTTGTCAGGTTAGCAGACAAGCACYTCTGAACCATCTCACTAGCTTTATCTTGAAGCTGCTTTCTTCCTTCAACCTGGGAATGACAGTACTGACACAATATCAATGTAGTTAACGCAGCAATAATTCAACCATTTAAAGTATGAACAATTTCACTTTGAAGAGGTTCCTTTTTCCAATTATTTTTCCATAGGTTACAATTAAGTTCTAGGGAGAAACTTTATTCTTACAGACTTGAGCAAAGACATGGTTTKGGGGAAACATAGAATATACTTGAGTATATTTCTGCCTCCCACTGGGACTGGGGAGGACCAGGGGATGATCCTCTTGGCTGCCTACAGGCCCCTGTCAATCAATCCTGAGCTCTACCATGGGTTCTTCTTATCTCCTTTGCTTCTCTTGCAWGTTTCATTTAGAAGAAAGGTAGAGATTTCCTCTGCCTTCAGTAGGCACACAGGAGAGGTGATTGGATGGGAGAGCTGGCACGAAAGCATAGTTCATGGGAACTCTGGCAACGCTACTGGATTGTAAGTGAGCAAGCTCACTGATCCCCCAATCTGGCCTGCCCTGTGGCCCTACACTTTTCCATAGGCTTAAAGCAAACTGTGGAATCAGCAGAGTCGCCTGCTATTACATTTCAGAGCACAACACTGGGACAGTGGTTAAATGTGAGCCAAATAATAACAGCCAAAGAATTTTCCAAAGCTGTGTGTTATCTAGATTGAGAAATGTTGGAACGTGGTCAAAAGAATGATGCATAGTGAACAAGGCCTTGGGGACCCATGAGACAGGCTCCAGGAAACAAGGCAAAGGGCCTTTTACCTCAAGTGCATTTTGTTCCCTGAATTGTTCCTGGGTGTGATTGCATGCCTCCTGTGACATATRTTTACATTCAGTCCATAAGATATGCTTAWTCTTGCTGGACCTCAGATCAGAACTATAGAACCCAATCTGGTCAGAGTACCCTGAATCTGCATATGCCTTGCTATTGTACTTTCCCAGATAAAATCTATAAGGTGTACCAGGCAATTGTGTTTAAATTCATCTGCCTGAAAAAGTTCTAGGAAAGGGCTGCTCTGTTGATATTTAGTATGAGCTTTCTGATATTCATTTACATGTTTTTATCATGTTTTTCTGAAATCAGCATTCCCTGGATCATTGMTTTCTTTGTGCCATCCACTTACATAAATACACTAAAACTGAAGTAAGGTTGGCTACAGAATGAGACTTTAGTCTGCCCCATTCTTGTAGGTCCTCAAATCCCAGGTCTTGCAGACACAGATCTACATAGGTCAGCAAACAACGACAGAGAAAAGTCAAGATTTTGAGAATGCTATTTTATAGCCAAGTCTGGTAAGAAGTTGGGAAAAAAAAGGACAATTGGTTGCAGGACAGTTTTCTTTGATTCATTTGGTTAAAAATCCATTTCTATCTCCCAGACCCCATTTTGAATGAGTTGGCCCTTCAGTGTCACCAACAAATACATAAG
>BDUI01007092.1:35212-53059 GCA_002335545.1 Apodemus speciosus
GAGGGATTGAATTAAAGTCCCCATAGTTGCAAAGCAAGTTGAGCCACCACCCAGTCCTGCTTGCACTTGTAAATAACCTTGTGACATGAAATCTCATGTTCTCTCAGCTAAAATGAAGACCTGGTGGCATTGGCTGCTGTCTTCCTTACAGCTCGTTTTCCCTGTCCATTTCTTCCCTGTATTGTTCCTGTATGTCCTTCCTTTTCCCTTCCTTMGTCTGTGTTAGGAAATCTAATCTATCCTTCAAAAACAAAGGTACTTGCCTTCCAGCAGCCTTCTCCTGGCACACCCGAACACTGGAATCATACCTACATCTTACTCTACACATTTTTGTGATTGTCTACCTTGGGTCTTATTCTTCTACAATTCTTTAAGTTGTCAGAGGTAGAAACTCTTAATTGGATTTGGTATTTGCAGTTCTTGGCACTTAGCAATTTCTTCAGAAGTGTAGGTTAAGAAAAGTTTGTAGTTATCTGAAACCTGTCCACTTGACAGCTCACCTGTGTGGCCTAGGATGCTCCTATGCCTTTACTAAGTGATTCAGACATTTCAAAGAACATACATACTGGTGATCAATATGAATATTTAAAAGAACATTTTTCTCCAGGAAAAGATAGGCTGATTTAATTTGTTCCACACTGAGYAGTAAACTTACCTTCATGTGCATAAAAAATCTTGGCTTATACTAGAGTAAATAGATATAAATCTAATTGCTATCAAATAATGTGCAGCTAGAAGGGCTTGAAGACACCAGTAGAGAATATTGAGAGGCTTTGCATTGTAGCACATATACAAACTTGTTTCACCATGGAGCCTGATCTACTGTTCCTCAGAGATGGTCCACCACAGGGGTGCTCACATACCCACTTGACCTGTGCAATTTTCACGTCCCTAAAGCAGGTTTGCATGTCAAATGTAGCCATCATCTAAGCATCTAAGATTATTTGTATGTGAAAGTAAATATCTTGGAAAGGGTCATGCAAGTGAGGAATCCTTTAAACTTAGTAAACATTTCACTCCCACTGTTCACATTTCTACTTCAGAATCATGAACTCACAAAACAGTGGGAATCATCCCATCCCAGTGACTCTTACATACTACAATTGTATGTTTTTACCCTAAACTGTGCTATGATTGCTCATTTGAAAATTAATGAGTTGAGCACAGTTGTCYGGTGTCTTTAAGACATCATGAGCACTAATCTCTATTAGAAGGGAGAAATTGCAGAGATAATCTGCCTATCAGAGTAAGAAGTAAAATATGGAACTTCTTACAGGATTGAACTCAGTGTCCTGGGCTCTCTTCCTTGGGGTAAAACCCAACTCTTACCTAAAGACTCTTGTRGTTTCCCAGCATGTATTCTACAGGTGGTCAGTATTATACACTAGATGGGAAAGTAGGAGAGTCTCATAGATAAACTTCAGAAATACCATGAAATCATCCTTCCTCATAACAGCTAATGGAGCAGATTTTGTTCCTAGCTTAACTGGGGTTACACTGGCAAGTTTTCAGCTTTGTTTTGGAAACAGGCATCCATTCTATGGAGAACATACAAATCTAGGCTGTGCTTTTTTTCTTCCAAGCTAATAATATTCCCTTAAGATGCTGTGCAGTGGCACTGTACTACAGCTCTCATTGGGCCACATATCACATGGCAATCAGTCAGTGCTTATAGTGCATTGTTATAGTACTATGACCAATGTGCGAGGCACACCAAAGGCTCCTTTGGTTTATAATGTTTTCAATTTACAAATGAGTTTATCAGGACATATCACCATGATAAGTCTGATAGCATAATATACAAAAAAGTAGAATTTAAATKGAAAAGAACCTTTCTAATTTTGGCAAACTAGGCAAGAATATTTGAAAAATAAAAAGAATGATCCTTCCACATCTGTGAAATACTAACAAGAGTACTTTGAGATTAGTCTTTTTTGAAATGTAAGTGCTAAGGGTAGAAAATATAAATTCCTGGATTAGTTTTGGAGAAGATGGATTTAGTGTTTTTTTTAACCTCTTGTTTATTGAAAAAATAAGATACCTAGTCTAAAACAATAAATTGTGTCCTTTGGAAGCAGGATTTTCGTGTGTTCTCTAACTGTGGAGTGAATTATAACCGCTGGCATTGCTGGTCTTAGCAGTGACAGTTGATGCTTTTGCAGTGCTTCTCTGTTGGAGGCAATGTGCAATACCTGGTTAGGAGGAAAGTGCAAGGGTAGAATTTGGGTTTAGATACCAGCATAATCCGGGCTCAGCCTTGCCTTTTATTGCACACCCGAAGGAAAGCAACTGGCCCCTTTCCCATCTTCACTGTTTACCTATGAAGGCCATGGTAGGCTAACCATTCTCCTGTTATAGACCAAGCATCGAAGGCTGTATTGGTAGCACAGATTTACTTGATGGGCTTTTTAAAGGGGGGCATACAAAGTTGGGTGGGTAGGGAAGTAGGATGAACCTGGGGTGATTTGGGGTGGGATAAACAGGATCAAAATATATTATAATTCTCAAAGAACTAACAAGAAATAGGAAAAAAGAATGAAAGGATAAACTAAAAAGCCAGCAACTCAATAGAATCTTTAAGGCATACTACAACCCTTTTAGGGCAAAATAATATCTACAGTTAAGAAGTTGCTCTAGATTTAATGTTTCATGYTCAATGGATAGATGAGTTATTCCAGCGTGGTGTCTTGTCCTGATGTCACCATAACTAGTCCTGCCTTGATCTTTAGGCATTTCAGCTTCCCTGTCTCATAAAGAAGAGAACACTAACACAGGCTGTGGTCTGTCCCCTACTTTCCTGTCTCTAAAGTAAATATTCTAACAGGGAATAAAATTCTCTGAGAACCAAAGTAGTAGCCAACCAAAGTGTTTCTTGGGCTCTTTACTTTCTGCATGTCTCTACCACACATTTACATATAACTCAAGCACCAGAAAAATTGTATAGACAAGAGACTAAAACATGACCAATGGAGTTTTATTCATGTCATGAAGGCATTTCATGCCTTAGACATCAAATAAGTGAAACTGGAATTAGGCGTGATAACATGTTGAAGACATGTATAATTTACAGCATTTTCATGCCTGATAACTCCTTATATTTATTGAACATGGTGGGAGACTGAACACGCAGCTTTGGGCTTTGCAGAATTTCCTCTTACGTGGTTCTGAAGACTGAAAGTCTTAGCCAACTATTGCAAGACTATAAACAGCAAGTGAGCACACTCTTTACCTCTCTTCCCACTCACAGTCACCAGTGCTTTCCCCGTTTCTAAACTTTCGTTTTTAATTTCCTAATTAAAGATTCTGGATTGATAATGACATGCTAAAATTTGAAATGTAAATAAAGAATATATCTAATAAAATGTAGGAAAGGGAAATCTTGTGAGCTACTTGGCTGCTGACATCTGCCCTCCCTTTCTTTGCATGCGTTGGGATTCTCATTGCTTTTCTCACGTAYGTTCTAACCGGAATTTCCGTCCTCTTACACTGCAGTTCTTCAGTCTCACCTGCCTAGGTGAACAGTACTGGCTACTTCATCCAATGTCTGCCTCCTTACAGCCCTGGGAAGGAAATTGTGCAGATTCCTTAACTGGGACAAACTCTTTGCTTTCTAGATCCCAGGACCAATAAGATTCATCTTATTTCCCATTTTAAATGTATTTGAGCAGGAAAACACAATGGCTGAGAGCGTTTGTATTGTGCCTGAGTTTTTTCCCGTGGGTTTAAGAAGTCTCATATGTTTTTCCCTTTCTCTGCGTTCTGTCCTAGGAAGCTTCCCTAACCCCTGACAGTGCACTTTTGACAGATGTTCTGTCTCTATGGATTTGCCTACAGACTTTCCTCAGGATTGTATTGTATTTATTGGTCATCTTGCTAATTAATATGCAAGCAATAACATGTCAACTTTTAGCAGTTACTGAAATATTAGAATCCTACTATTGGAAACGCAGATTCTAAAGTGTAATAGACTCATCTAAAAAAAAAAAGAAGTAAATAAAGTGAAATGCCAAAGGTCAGACACTGACRAAGTAATAAATCTTAGTGGACAACACAAGTCTACAAATGAATGGACCTGTCCTACATCCTTCCCAGGACAAATACTCCTTGGTTAAGCTGATTGCTGTAGTGGATGTCTAGACTACAATTAAATGGTTATGTTCTTTCTTCTTTCAGAGTGGATACCCTGGACCTATGGGGCCTCCTTCAGTTCCCCCATCGTTCCGCCCAGAGGATGAACTCGAACATCTGACCAAGAAGATGCTGTATGACATGGAAAATCCACCCGCTGATGATTACTTTGGTGAGTGGGGACTAGAGCTGACTTCTAAGTAAATGTCTCTTTCCCTTTTCTCTAATGAGCAATGAGGATGCTATCAGCTCCTCTGGTGTAGTGTTTGCGTCTGCTGGAAGGAGGTAGTGTTCTCCACACACCAGTGTGCATGCCTGAGTAGACCACCGTGAACTTAGTGGTTCATAGAGTTATTAGACATGTAAAATCAACACATAATTTTGCCAATTTATTAGCTTGGCACAAGACAAAAATGGATCATCTTGTGTCCAAGTARCTCTAAATATTTATGTATAATACTTGGAATCTGATGTGGCTTAACTGTATTTTCAAGTCTCACCATGACTGAATTGTGGAGGAAAAAATATCTTTCTGTTTTCCACTTCTTTCCTCTTTAAAACTATGAAAAATTATGAATAGCAATGCTATTCTGCCCAGTCTTTTAGTATAAGTTGGAGGTATGTGTCGTCTGTGAGATTCTGTGGACACAACTTGCCAAGGGAATTGTAGTGCAGAAGGGATGAGACAAACACAAAAGTGATTATGAGTGCATAGAAGACAAGGTGAGAGTCCTATGAATGCTYAGGTCAGATTGGACAGACTCTCAACACAGTGAAGAATGGGAATGCTTTATTAATCAGATGTTCATCCTTCAGCTGAACCCTTTAAAACAATCTTAAATGTAGAGATTGTTTGACACTCAGTCTCATAAAGAATGGTATTTTTATAGCATCTAAGTATATTTATTTCTGGAAAAATAACTTTAAAACTGCAACATATTAACACGTGTCAAAATAGGAGACCAAGTTCTATCATTACATTGAGGGGATGCTGAGTTATCTATTAYGTCGGTGTAATAGTTGCTAAACATTCAGTCTCTATTTTGTGAGACTTATCACAAAGTACTGGTTCTGGAAGGTTGTGTAGAGAAACATCTTATGGGTTGCAGTGCTGAGTAAAGGCTCTGCTGAGGTAGAGAACTAAACAGGCCTTTGCGTCCTCAAATATTTCCTGTCTTCATGTCTTCCCTTTAACTCGCTGTTCTGAATGCATAATGACAGAAAAACTACGGCGTGGAGGGCGGATAGAGTAGGGGTTAGTGAAATATAAAAAGCATACACGCCCCGTCCACAGATGTCAGTGTAATTAGTTCAAACAATATGAAGTGGGGATAAAGAACTGAATCCAGAACTGGGAAGATGGCTTAGCTGATGGTCTCGTTTGCTTTCCTGTTACTGTTCTAAGGGCCATGAYCTCGAACAACTTGGGGAGAAAATGGCTTATTTCACTTTGCAGGGTAGCCCCACGTTGAAGGATGTCAGGGGAAAAGTTCAAGGCCAGGATCTTGAAGCAGATCCTGGAGGAATCGAGTGGAGGAACGCTGCTTATTAGCTTGCTCCAAGGCTTGCAGCCACCTTTCTTATACAAACCAAGAGAGCCCACCTGCCCAGACACCATACCATCCCTAGTGGGCTCGGCCCGCCTACCGCAGTTAGCAGGCAAGAAGATTACCCATAGACAAACTGACCACACAGACACAGGCCMATCMGATGGGAGGCGAGGKTTTCAGGGACATCATTCAGGTGAGGTTGGGTCAGGCACAAGAGTGTCAGTCTCCAGCCGACTCAGCCAGACACAGGGCTGAGCTGACCTGCAGGTTCCATGCATGGTGCTGAGCAGTCTGACCCCTGCTTATACATAAGGAACCTACAAAGAGCGGTTGATTTCCATCTTGGGTCAGCTGTCCATGGGGGGTTGGAACTGTTAGAGCCAGCCTTACCTTCCCGAGCTTGGAACAATCCTGCTATCTATCTGTCTGACAGACTGACACCAGTCAAGATGACAACAGGTTAAAGGTGCATGCCACCAAGCCTGGCGACTATTTACTCCCTAGAACACACACAGGGAAATGGAACTGGCTCCTGTGAGTTGTCCTTTGATCTCCACCAGCATACTGTGGCTCACACATCCTCCATGCCCACCCCGTGAGCCTCTGCACCATGAAATAAGCAAGCAAATACTTAAAAAGTAATTTTTAAAAACTAATTCAGATTCTGGTCCCTTCTGTACCCCTGATTAGCTCAGTATTGCCAGCAGTTCCCTATATCTCCTGAGCCCAGTTTCCCACCTTGGTGATTCAAAGATGTAGAACYAGTGTTTGCTAGCATTCTTTCAACCCTAGAAATTCACYGTGGAAACAACATTAACCCAAAGAAAGAAAAATGGTAAGGCTTAACATAAAGATTATGAGAATTGGCAMAAATGCATGGAAAATAGTAAGACAGAAACCAAAGCTTAAAGCAGAGTATAGTAAAAGTTTATTGTGCTCTCTTCATTGTAAGAGGAGGAGGGTGTATATTAGAATCCAAGAGAAACTAAAAAAAAAAAAAACAGTTAAAAATGAAAATTAAGGTGTCTAATTAAAGAATATTAAAAGTGAAAAGCTGAACTCTGGGCATATGTGTTTCAGATATCATGCAACAATAACTGAACGACTGTATGACTGTAACAATGGATAAGTGCTACACACTCAGGAAAACAGATAAAAATGATCCCTTAGAACTCCCTTAGCTTTATGACGTAYGAGCTTGGAAAACTGGAGCAAAGTGTTCCCTGAGCCTCTGCTGCTGCTGTTTTATCTACAGGATGGAAACAATAGCGATCTTATATGGTGATTGTGAGTGATGCATGAAATATTTATAGAAAGCACTCAGCCAAGTTCTTGGCATGTAGGATGTGCTCAATAATCAGAGTTCACCAAAGCTCCAGAGACTTACAGCTTATTTAAGAAAATAAGATATCCCTATTAAAAATCTATCAATAACACTTGATTTAAATTTAACTTGTAGTAACAATAAAAGGTGCATCGCCAGCTGTCAAAATAATCATTGCCAAATGGAAGCTGCTAACTGAGAGAGGAGTAGAGAAGGGTGTGGTTTTACTGGCTGTTTATGAGATGGTAGTACTATTTTATGAACTTCAGAAATTAACTTATTTCATCTTACGGAAAAATGTAATCCCGCAATGTAGATGTTACTATCATGTTCCCATTAGAGAATTAAGGCCCAGAAATGCTAAGTGATTTTGCTCAATATCAACAAATACTGAGCTGAAGAACTAGGATTAAAGCTGTGTAGCCAGCCTGTATTGTTGAACACTGTGCCCCGGAGTGGAGGGAGTTAGAGAAATAACTTAGGGAAGGGTTTATTGGGGAGATTGCCTTTAGAGAGCTGGGCAATGAACGATGAGGTCTCTCTTCTGGATATAAAGTAAACAGGATGTATGTGGAGCCAGGGTTGTTGAAAGATAATGTGCTTTATGTGGAAAACCTGGAAGCGGCCCTGTGCAGGCTAATCTGCCAGTGCTTGCCCCAGGCATGGGTTGTATCTTTGAATATGTGTATGTCCCAGAGGGGACTGTGAAAAGTATAGTGTGTAATTCCAACAAGAACACCAAGTGTTACATGGCTTCATCCACATTCAGGCCAAGGTTCTGAGAAACTTCAGGAAAGAAAGATCTAGAAGCAGCAACAGAAAGGTATTATGGAATGATTAAGCTTGAAGGAGTCTTTAATCTTAGTTCAATTCATTTAGAAATGGGACGATAATAGAGAAGTATGGCATTTTCTAACGGAGAATTTTTTTATTTGAAAGGGGTAAAGTAGTGGACTTAAAGCCCCCATGCGGAAATGGAAAATACTGGGGCAGCAGGTGGGAGTGGGTGCAAGTCTCAAAGGTCTCTACGCCTGGGCTGAAGCTTTTGGACTTCGCCTTCTCTAATGAGTTGCATGCTGAAGTCTAGTACCACATGGATGGTTCCATGGAGAAGGCTCATGAGCATAGCTGCAGAGCATAGTTTGAATGACATCTCTAACTCTGCTCAGCAATGTCGACTCGGGAGCAGAAGTACTTGGTGTAGGCCTGCCTTCATCAAACCACACTCTTCATATATGGCCCGTCACCATCTCGGCTGCAGAGAAGCCGTGATGTGATGGTACAGACAGGAGAGGCCGAGGATCTCAGTACAGATGTCAGCAGGGTGGTGCTGTGTGAGCGGTCCATGGAGAAGAGAGGTCCATGCCCACCCCACCCCCCGAAGATGGAGGAGGGAAGATGAAATAGCACTGTGTAGAATCAGGGATGTGGCCAGAAGGAGAGAGGAAACAGAAAGAACTTGGAGACTGTAGAAAATTCATCTAACCATCCTATTAGAAGCAAGGCTGTAAGCTTTTCCTTGAGGTCTTTCCCTTGGAGTAATCTGTGTTGGTGTAAAACTAGCAAAGGGTGTTTACCTTTGAAGGGAGCCTCCACTCCAGTGGTAGATGCTTAGAGTGATCAAGGGGCAAAGAAATCATTATAACTTCTGAAAAATTCAAAATTTAAAGAGAACTTTAAAATCAGATATCAAATAGCAGAACTGAGAAGGAAGCRTGACCACTGTGCAACTCTGAGCTACCCTGTTCAAGTAGTTTCCAAGGAAAATGTGAAGGAAAGGTTCTGCTGTACGCCATCTTGGAATGGCTCCTGAAGGTTATGTGAGTCTTCTCTGTTGCCTTGCATCACAGACTTTTGTTTTCATCCAATTTGAAAGGAAACACAGTTGGCTGTCCATTTGGAAAGAAAGCATAATTTTAACTGTTTGATGTTGCAAGCACTCTCATACACATCTGTGTGTGTGTGTGGGGGGGGGTGTGTACCTATGTGTCTGCATGTATCTGAGTGTGTGTGTGTGNGAGCTTGGAAAACTGGAGCAAAGTGTTCCCTGAGCCTCTGCTGCTGCTGTTTTATCTACAGGATGGAAACAATAGCGATCTTATATGGTGATTGTGAGTGATGCATGAAATATTTATAGAAAGCACTCAGCCAAGTTCTTGGCATGTAGGATGTGCTCAATAATCAGAGTTCACCAAAGCTCCAGAGACTTACAGCTTATTTAAGAAAATAAGATATCCCTATTAAAAATCTATCAATAACACTTGATTTAAATTTAACTTGTAGTAACAATAAAAGGTGCATCGCCAGCTGTCAAAATAATCATTGCCAAATGGAAGCTGCTAACTGAGAGAGGAGTAGAGAAGGGTGTGGTTTTACTGGCTGTTTATGAGATGGTAGTACTATTTTATGAACTTCAGAAATTAACTTATTTCATCTTACGGAAAAATGTAATCCCGCAATGTAGATGTTACTATCATGTTCCCATTAGAGAATTAAGGCCCAGAAATGCTAAGTGATTTTGCTCAATATCAACAAATACTGAGCTGAAGAACTAGGATTAAAGCTGTGTAGCCAGCCTGTATTGTTGAACACTGTGCCCCGGAGTGGAGGGAGTTAGAGAAATAACTTAGGGAAGGGTTTATTGGGGAGATTGCCTTTAGAGAGCTGGGCAATGAACGATGAGGTCTCTCTTCTGGATATAAAGTAAACAGGATGTATGTGGAGCCAGGGTTGTTGAAAGATAATGTGCTTTATGTGGAAAACCTGGAAGCGGCCCTGTGCAGGCTAATCTGCCAGTGCTTGCCCCAGGCATGGGTTGTATCTTTGAATATGTGTATGTCCCAGAGGGGACTGTGAAAAGTATAGTGTGTAATTCCAACAAGAACACCAAGTGTTACATGGCTTCATCCACATTCAGGCCAAGGTTCTGAGAAACTTCAGGAAAGAAAGATCTAGAAGCAGCAACAGAAAGGTATTATGGAATGATTAAGCTTGAAGGAGTCTTTAATCTTAGTTCAATTCATTTAGAAATGGGACGATAATAGAGAAGTATGGCATTTTCTAACGGAGAATTTTTTTATTTGAAAGGGGTAAAGTAGTGGACTTAAAGCCCCCATGCGGAAATGGAAAATACTGGGGCAGCAGGTGGGAGTGGGTGCAAGTCTCAAAGGTCTCTACGCCTGGGCTGAAGCTTTTGGACTTCGCCTTCTCTAATGAGTTGCATGCTGAAGTCTAGTACCACATGGATGGTTCCATGGAGAAGGCTCATGAGCATAGCTGCAGAGCATAGTTTGAATGACATCTCTAACTCTGCTCAGCAATGTCGACTCGGGAGCAGAAGTACTTGGTGTAGGCCTGCCTTCATCAAACCACACTCTTCATATATGGCCCGTCACCATCTCGGCTGCAGAGAAGCCGTGATGTGATGGTACAGACAGGAGAGGCCGAGGATCTCAGTACAGATGTCAGCAGGGTGGTGCTGTGTGAGCGGTCCATGGAGAAGAGAGGTCCATGCCCACCCCACCCCCCGAAGATGGAGGAGGGAAGATGAAATAGCACTGTGTAGAATCAGGGATGTGGCCAGAAGGAGAGAGGAAACAGAAAGAACTTGGAGACTGTAGAAAATTCATCTAACCATCCTATTAGAAGCAAGGCTGTAAGCTTTTCCTTGAGGTCTTTCCCTTGGAGTAATCTGTGTTGGTGTAAAACTAGCAAAGGGTGTTTACCTTTGAAGGGAGCCTCCACTCCAGTGGTAGATGCTTAGAGTGATCAAGGGGCAAAGAAATCATTATAACTTCTGAAAAATTCAAAATTTAAAGAGAACTTTAAAATCAGATATCAAATAGCAGAACTGAGAAGGAAGCRTGACCACTGTGCAACTCTGAGCTACCCTGTTCAAGTAGTTTCCAAGGAAAATGTGAAGGAAAGGTTCTGCTGTACGCCATCTTGGAATGGCTCCTGAAGGTTATGTGAGTCTTCTCTGTTGCCTTGCATCACAGACTTTTGTTTTCATCCAATTTGAAAGGAAACACAGTTGGCTGTCCATTTGGAAAGAAAGCATAATTTTAACTGTTTGATGTTGCAAGCACTCTCATACACATCTGTGTGTGTGTGTGTGGGGTGTGCACCTATGTGTCTGCATGTATCTGAGTGTGTGTGCCCACGTGTGTGTGTGTGTGTGTGTGTGTGTGTGTGTGTGTGTGTGTGACCATAGCATGGTTCCAAATGAAAGTTCTTTGACTGAACTCTTCCTAGGACTGAGCACAAATCTGTTGGAATGCAGAATCTCTGAAAGTGGATGTACTATATCTGAGAGTGGATCGAAAATATCTGTCAGCTTATTTTAAGCATGTAATATAATTATCTTGGCATTGTTTATGTGCTGTTGTCTTATTCCAAAAAAAAAAGAAAGAAAGAAAAGAAAAGAAAACACTGAAGTGTATGAATTTCAAATTTGTTTCCTAGGCTATTTGAAGCATCACTATGCCTTCAGAGCAGTACAAGGTAAACTTATCTAAGAGAATCTTGTATTTAACTCTAAGGATTGCTAGTAGAAGGCATTGAAAATTCTTTGTATTTAAACAGGACTTTGATTGGAATTGGGTTTTACTTCCTTCCAAAAGATACTTGGACTAAAGTAGAAGGCATGAGGTAGCAAAGACATGAAACTTGTGTTAAACCCCAGAGGAAGAAGATAAGAATGGCAATAAACTGCCATTCCTGAAGTGATGTCACCTGCTCAACCCACTTAGTGCTAACCATCTTCCTGAGATCAAACTGAAGGTCCAGTAATGCTCGTGAATCAGCTCTGGAACGGCAGTCCAGTCCCTTCTTAGGCTCTTTGGAGCACTTGGTAACTGACCACATCCACAAACATTGACTGTACAGCTTAAGAAGCTAGGAAATGTGATTTAGATGCATTTGAGATTTTGGAGGAAAGAAGCCCTGGGGCCCTTCCTGACAATTACTGAAAGAGTCACCTGTGAAATGGACTTGGCCAATACTAACAAAGCCATGGGGTGAGTTGGTAAATCCCCATTCAGTGTGGAGAATTAACGTTGTGAACAGACAGAACAAAATCTCTGAGAAACAGAGGTAAAATCAACTCTTGGAGGGGGAAGGCAATGGCATACACACATGCTAATAGATGACTACATCTTTCATCCACTGTCCACTGCTGACACTGTGTGACTTCCTTATCTAAAATGACCCTTAGCTGTGCCTTCAAAATGAGTCTATTACATTTACTTTTAATCCTGGGTTAAGATGATTAAATGAGGCCAGGTGTGGCAGCTTATACCTTTATTCCCAGCACTTGGGAGGCAGAGGCATGTGAATCTTTGAATTTGAGGCYGGCCTGGTCTACAGAGTGAGTTCCA
This sequence comes from Apodemus speciosus, assembly GCA_002335545.1. Taxonomy (NCBI): domain Eukaryota; kingdom Metazoa; phylum Chordata; class Mammalia; order Rodentia; family Muridae; genus Apodemus; species Apodemus speciosus. The sequence goes on from BDUI01007092.1 coordinate 47,593, forward strand.
GGACAGCCAGCACTGCACAGAGAAACCGTGTCTCAGGGATATCTCTAAATATAGGATAGAGACAGAAATATGAGTCCAAGTAAAGTTTTTCTGGTGGTTTTAAAACACTTGCACACTTGTTGCATCATCTGAGCTAGACTGCAGCCTGCATAAGGGGTCAGTATGTTCATTTGCATCTGTAGATGAACGGGTTGATGAGGAGCCTCCTGCTCGGTGGACAATATGCTGCCCTCCTCAGTCAGAGAGCTGACAGGAAGCACAATGGCCCTGGCTCTGACCTGACTCCAGAGCCTCTTCCCTCCACTTCATGGTGCTCTCTTAGCACGCTGCTGAGTCGGCCATGTAGCAGCTAGATCAGTTCACACGCTGTGTTTGAGTTTTCTGATATGTACAAAGAGCCGTGTGATTGCTTTGGAAATTGCTTAGCAGGTCTTAACTAAGGTACTGAGTGATTTGAACTTGATTGTCTTCATTGTTGTGTGACAAGAAAACTATTTCCAGAGTGTCCCTGTTGATTACAGACAGGGGACTGACTCCAGGTGGGCAGTTTCCTTTAGGAAAGCTGGGTCCTCAAGTCTTGCTGTCACACACAAACAACCTAATTAAGTAAAAACCCAAAACCACAGTGTCAGAGGAAAAGGAGAAAATGGGTGGTTTAGAAAAAGATGGTATTGATCAGAGGGGAAAGTTGGGTTTTGGTTTTATTTTTTCCCTTTTTAAGGTAGCTATGGGTACATGAGAGTACAGTGGTTTTTAGTTAGATACATTAGGTGTATTTCCTTTATGGTGATAACTTGTGAAGTATTTGCTGAGAGCAGTGCAGCACCAAATCAGTTCTGTCTTTCACCATAGCATAAGTTAAGTTTTAGTAAATTCAGCCAGTATGCTGTTAAAACATTGATTTGAAACCTAAGATTTATACCTTTTTTTTTAAAAAAATGTGGTCCTAGAAGTTTTGTGAGATAGTTTTTCATTTTCTAAAAAATTAGAGCTCAAATCATATATCCAAGGTCATACAACTGAAACTAATTTGAAAACTGTGGACATATTCTTTTTTTCTAAAGAGTAGAAATTAAGGCTACAGAGATGGCCATGTTCGTGTTAGTGCCTGCTATGTAGATATGAGGACTTAAGTTTGGATCCCTACCAACCATGCAAAATCCTGCGCACACTGTACATTGTTGTCACCCCAGTGCTGGGCGGGTGTACAGAGGTAGAGATAGGAAAATTGTTGTGGTTGGTTGCCCTCTAGCCTTCTGAAAAATAGCAACTTCCAAGTTCAGTGAACGATTTTATTCCTTGGGAGTAAGACAGAAATAAAGGAAGATCTTCTGGTCTTCACATGTGTACCTGCATATTCGTGTGTACACACAAACATACACACACACACACACACACACACACATTTAATCAAAAATATTTTTTTTAAAAAATATAAAATTGATGGTGAAAATGGGGAAGGGGCCATTAAAAGGTAAAGAAGTCCATTGGACTTGATGTTTTTGAAAACTGAGACCTGGATACACCATTGCTATCCTCAGATAAGAATGCATTTGCCATTAAAAAATAATGAATGAATGGCTTGCTAGTACCTATGTATGCACATTGTTCTGACCTTAATTTTCAAATATAAAAATATATCATGGCCCCTATCTCTCCCTTTACATATATCTGCTTGTACCTTTTGTGTCTGTCTTCCTCATGAGTGTGTAGATGTGAAGACAGTGCTTATCTGACTGTAGTGCCCCATCATTAATGGGTTGGCAAGTGAGAAATGAGAATGATAGTTTGGCAGTCGCTGCAGAGTAGGGGTATTCATCCACACATTTATTTATCACCTTTGAATCATAAAATGGTAGTCATGGAAAGAACCTATGCCTAAGAACCTGCTATAGATGGGAAGAAGATGAAATTAATCCCCCTGGGGTCACAAGGCACTTAGTGACACAGCCGTGAATTATAACCCAAATTTTATCATTTCTTTCTTTTTAATCACATAAGGGCCCAGGAGAATATATGAGTAGAGTTAAGATGTGGTTGCTATATCCAATGAGCTTAAAATTAGGCTGACAGCCTTGGACCGGATCTCCTTTCCATGTGTCTTCTGTGAAATCTAGGAGGAAATTGGTAGATGGAAAGGTTACATAGTTGAGATTTTATTTTTAAGGTACTGTATCGTATTTTACTTTCCGCTGCTTCCTCTGTAACCTTTGGCTCCCACAAGAGATTCTTGCCTTTGTAATTTCTTCCTGTTCTTAAAGAATTGGGTCATAAGACAGGGAATCAGATTGCAAGTATCATGTCCCCATGCGTACATCGCCTGTCCACAGCAGCTGTTCTCCAAAGGTCATCCTTAACGTAGCTCCCTCCTCCAATGTACTGAACCACCATCCAAAACTGCCATCTTCTATGGAATTGGTACAAACAGAAACCTACTCATGGGATTACATTTAGCAGCATCCATTTTCTCAAAATTGTGAAGAAAGTAAAGATACTCCTACTTCATAATTCAACATCCGTTGATCAAAAGTCATGGAAACAATTTGAATTCTGGAGGGAGAAAGCACTGACAGGCCATACATTACGTATGGCATAAGCGTCTCACTTCCTAGACCATACACAATCTTGTATTAAAATGAGGGTGAAGCTGAGTCCTGAAGTCATAATGCTAATTATGCATTTTCTGACCTTACCTCACAGCCATGTTTCAATGAGAACAAAGTCATGAGAGTTTGCCACAGCAGTGAATGGCCTATGCTAGCTAAAACTCAAAAAAGAAGTCCATAGAAGATGCTTACTCCCAGGCCATAAAATGGTGTGGTGATGTGTTATGTATTAGGAGGATCTCCAAAAACAGTTGAATACTTTTCAAGAACAAGTAGAGAGTCCCCAATGCCACATAAGACAAGTCCCACAGACAGGACTAAGCAATTGTCATTGTGTCATTCTCTCGATAATGGTGACTGATCTCAGTTATGTTCTGTCAAATTCTTCAACAGTTGCTTCATGCTGCACACTGCTGATCTCAGCCCACATTTGACTCTATCAAACCTTTCCTTTGTATAAGTCCTGTTCCTGGCTCCACTGTTAACTAACAATAAAAATCATTAGTGTTCAGAACAAGCTAACAGAAGCATTGTCCAGGAGTGTCTTGCTGATGGAAACCATAAAGATGCAGTATGGAGGAATCATGGGAACAACTTTTAAGCATCTACTGGTTGGCTGTAGCGTCTCAGTTAAGTTAGACTGGAGCTCAGATATAATACAGCTCGTGAACTTAGCACTTTTCATTCTATAGAGGGTATGTTCTTAATTTTTGTCATCTTTATAAGCTTAACATTATATTATTTAACATGTTTTATTTACATCAATAATTTTAGTCTACTTCGTTATTCATATAAATGAATGATACTCATAGTTGACCATGTCCCAATACTGTCAGAAACACTGACTATTATCAGCTATCATGCCTTAAACTCTTTGAGTTTTACTTCAGCACTATAAAGCTCTAACTTCAGTCCTCATTTGTTTCACCAAAGCTCAAATGTTAAATAAAATTTAATATAAATAAAAAATAAAATCAAACTCATCTCTGTGAGAGGCAGCAGAATGGGTAATGGTCCTGGCATCCAGTGTTGTAATCCTTCAGAGCCTCAGACTCTCCTGCTATCCAGGTGATCCAGGRCAGTGTTAAGCCAGTCTTTTTTCTACTGTTTTTATCTGCATTGTTGGAATTTATCTGCAACGTGATCTGTTCACATCTTTAGAGTTTCATGATTCCTTTGCTTCAAACACTTTTCATAGTTTCTCTGTACACTATTTAAATGTAGATAGATTGGAAAATGGCCATTCTATTGAACATTACAACAGTGTTTGCTTCAGAGTCCCAATGTAACCCAAGTCAATTTCTAAGGCCAGTTATGCTTATTTGTAACTGGCCACCCCAACCTCCTTTCCATGGGGCTTATGAGGAAGATCACTGCATTGAAAGATCAAGGGCCAAACAATCGGATTAAAATAGTATTATAGAGTATGACAAAGCACAGCACTGATGCCATACACTTAACTGCCTAAGGGCTTCTGGGGTCAGTGTTACTAATGGTACTTGGCATAAATAAGAGATACTAATATTGCTGACCATCAATGTGACATTGGTATTTAATGTAGATGATACAGCACTGTCATAAAAAAGAACAAGTCATCCTTTGATGGATGGCCAGAGGAATGAGCCCTTGAGTTGGAGGCAAGAAATCCAAGTGTAAGTCTGGGCCTTTTGCTTTGTGGCCCTGCTGCCGTTTGACTTTTGTGCTGTCATTAGGAGGTTTTCTTATATGTTAACTGAGGACATGTTAGGAGTCTTCAGATTATTTCCCAGAAAACTAAGTGACAGACGTAACTCAGCCTGCAGGTATAGCTAATGGTAGAATACATGACGTTCTGAGCTCAGAGCCCAGAACAAGATAGAGCTAAAGCAGAGAGTGGGAGAATGAAAGATCCCCGGGAGAGGCTCCATCACAGGCTTTCTTACCTTTCCTGAGCCTCTGTTATTTTACTTATCTCGAAGGAGATCATTACCTCTAATCTATTTTACACACTTATTGCCAGAATCATATTAAATAAGTAAACGTGTAAATGTGTTCTAAACCATTGGTAGAACCCGCAAAACCTAAAGAGATGTTAACATCGCCTCCCCAGGCAACATCCGGTTTGATTTACGACATTTGTGACTAGCATATCATAATCTCTCTGATATTTTCATGAATTAATGCTTTGTGATTTTGTATGGTGTTATTTTGTTATTGGAATATCATTAGAGGATCTAAGACGTGGGTTTTACTCATTCTGTGTGAGAAAGCAACACCCCAAGATACACCACAATGTTCTCATTTGCTGAGCAAACTACTCTTGCTTTTTAATGTGGAATGCAGAAAACTAATYGAACAAAAAGACAAAATGAATTTTTGACTCAGATGGTAGAGGATGAATCATAACCTTCTTTCTTATCTAAGATGTATAGAAAAAAATAAAGCAAATGCAGTAGCATGCAGCCTTCCTGCCTGTGTCAGCATAATTAGACAGTCTGTTTTTCTACAGAACAGAGAATACGTTTCTACCAAGTTCAGAATTGCAGGTAGGACAAAAACCTAGTTAATTTTTTTCTTTGGTAATACTTTGATCAAAGGATCTCTGTATCCTTGCTTCAAGCATGCCAATCATAGGGTTCTGTTCCCATCAGCAAATGTTACCCTGACTGCTCAGAAATTCGCCTGTAATCTCAACTGAGCAATTAGGAGACAGAAAGTTGACTGTTTGCTTAATGTGGGGTCCCCATATCAGCCTGCCAGGTGGTCAGTACAGGGGATAGACCATTAGAAGATGCTTCCTAAGTCACAGATTTCTTGGCCTTATTGGAGAAATTATTCAAAATAAAATATAGACTTTATCCTTCTAGAATCTTAGACCCAGA
>BDUI01007093.1:21278-35336 GCA_002335545.1 Apodemus speciosus
GGTGCAATTGGAGAACAAAGAGGAGAACTTATTGGCACAGGCTTAGGGGAAGTAATTTTTTAAATACTGTGAATAGATTTGGTTCCACAGTTTGTGGTTTTCTCTATTTTGAACCATGATGAAGCTTATTTCTATTGGTGGTCTGTCCCTAGAATTCTGAAAGCTTTCTTAGTGTATGTCTTCTCCTCAGGCTTCATCTAAAATCCCTACCTTTAGAAACTATCAGGACTCTGTTTTCCCTTTCCCCTTCCTTATTCTACCATGTCTTGCCACTTCTAAAACGGCAGCTCATGAAGAAAATTTGAATCAAGGCCTTTCACTTTTCTATATCTGCTGTACAAGTCACAAAGAATATTGATTAAAACCACAACCAACAGAGTCAGATGAGAAGTTACTAAAAGTCCTTATCAATTGAATTTACCTATCGTATATAAAACCAGGTGAAGCCATATTAGCCTTAAAGGAATTCATTCTCTTTTCTTGGTAATTTTAGCTGTCAGTGTTTGTGTTCCTATTAAACAAATGTCCATCAGGAAGTGTGCTTAGCACTAGAAATACAGAAAAAATACTATTTCACCTTTCCCTGAAGAAGCTAATATCTTACAAAGGGAGACTAAGAAAGCTGATGACTTTAATGCAGTTCTGAGCATCCAAGGTACCATCAAATATTGACAGATCTAGCAGGAAAGACTTCTTAAGTGACCTGAGTGTTATTAATAGTGATAACCTTAACTCTGTTTCATCCATTTACAAGCTTTAGTATATTAACAAATATTGTGATAAATTAGTTGCTTATAGCCTATAGGTAATTTAAAGGATCTGTGTAATGTTAGCGTTACAAGATGATAAAAATACTTTGTTTACTGGTCTCCTCGTCCCTATTAATACTAGCCTAGACTATCATGTACTTAGCTGCAGTAATAATTTCCCCAATGCCTCAGGGAAAAGCTGAAAGCTGGAGAATGGAGACTGAGGGGAGGGGTGACATGATTGAAGTCACTATACAAAGGTGTAAGAGTGAATGTGACATTTAGTATATGAATTGTCACAGTAACAAGAGATGGTGGACTTCTTCTAAGGACACAAGAAAACAGACAAGAGAGATCAGAGTGACCATTTACTTGGTCCTTATGTCCTTTTTGTCTCAGTGGTGTTCAGATAGGGAAACTAAAGTCTGGAATGTAAATGAAATTTTAGGAATGCCATTTGAACTCCAGGCCTGAGCTAAGTCACTTCATCATATTTTTATTGGTAAGCCACACAGCTTTTGGCTTGGGATTGTAATGTAGCAGCTATAAAAGAGGCTGATCCTCTCAGGGGCTGGTGTGGGGACCTTGCATGGAGCCATTCCTAATGTTTATAATGATAACATTCCACCCATTGTATTCATGTGTGTGTGCATATGTGTGTATATGTGCATGTGTGTGTGTATGTGTGTATACAAACAGAGATAAACACCATATGACACTGAGACTGTGTGTGTTTGGGAGACAATGCTAAGAAATCAAATAACTAAAGGAATGGAAGATAGTCCAGAAAAAAGTGCTGTTAAGAACATGTGTGTGGAATTATAAATCCTTTTTCACTTGGAAATTAGTAGATAAGGTCTTGCTACTCTATTGTTATATTGTAAGGATAATGAGTTAATGTGTGCAGGTATTTTGAGCTTTTGTATTTTCAGATGAAGCAGGCTTTGGAGGTCTTCTTATTTTAATGGATAAGTATTAAACATGAATAATTCCAGGAAAGTGAATGTTGATTACATTGCTGAACTGACTGTGTGGATTGATGACCCATTGCCAGCATCTTCACACTTGTTTAATCTGACTGCTTTTCTTGGAGAGTTTTTCAATAGGTGATAGAAACTCGGGTTTGTGATTATTGTTCATAAAGAGCTAATATTCCTACACTCTGGCATTTCCTGTTCAGTATGACACTTCTAAGTGTTATAGAAAAGCTTACATCTGAGAACTCAGAGATATTTCCAGGGATCAAATTTCTGTTTCAAATTTGATTCAATACTTCAGTGCTCAAACCGCCTTACTTACAGTGAACACAGGAAGGAGATTAGCTAGGTCCACAATTTCCAAGCTATCTCTTCTTTCTTTCTCTGTCTCTTTCTGTCTCTGTCTCTGACTATGTATCTCTCTTTCTCTCACTGTCTCAGTCTGTCTCTGTGTGTCTCTCTCCCTATGTGTGTATCTGTGTGTCTCTGTGATGTTCTGTTCCTTGTTCTTACAATCCTAGACATTGAATCTAGGAGCTAGAACATTTGAGGCAAGTAGTCTATCACTGAACCCTTTATAAACACATTAATATACAGAATAAGAGGTTTTCTTATGCCATTTTCATATATACTTATATGCCTGCACATGTCTTCCCTCAGCCTGCCTTTGCCACATTAGCCTTCCAAATCCTTTCTTTTGTTTTTTTTTTTTTTTGTGTGTGTGTGTAGAGATATGGTCTCACTAACTTGACAAAACAAGCCTTGAGCACACTTTGTAGCCCAGGAAGTTCTTGAACTTGTGATCCTCCTGCTTCAGCCTCCCAAGTTACTAGACTATCAAGTCTGAAATATCAGGCTGGATTCTGTACTACTTTATAAAGATTTTTAACTGCATTAGATAATTTCCAAATATTTAGAAGGGAGTGTTGAGACAGGATCTCACCATGGAATTCTGGTTGTTCTCAATCTCATAAGATCTCTGCATGCTTCTGCTTCTCATGTGCTGAGATTAAACAGATGTGTAGTTCCACATCTAGTGGCAATGGCAGTTGAGGGTTCTCCTTCTCCTTCTTCTCCTTCTCCTCCTTCTCCTTCTCCATCTCCTTCTCCTTCTTTTTCTCCTTCTCCTTCTCCATCTCCTTCTCCTTCTTTTTCTCCTTTCTCCTTCTCCTTCTTCTCCTCTCCTTCTCCTCCTCCTGCTCCTTCTCCATCTCCTCCTCCTCCTGTCATCCTCTTCCTTCTTTTGTCTTCTTCCTCCTTCTCCTCTTCCTTCTCCTTCTGGCTGGAGATGAAAGTGTGTGTGTGTGTGTGTGTGTGTGTGTGTGTGTAAATCATCAAAGACCTCCTCTGCCTTGCTCACTATATGGATAGCATGTGTAAGTGCTATTGGGTTGAATGAATAACAAATAAATGAATTCAATTTTCTGAATTTAGAACCCATGGCATTTCTTCTTTTATAAAGCTTTATAGCACCTTCAGCCTGGTCTACAGAGTGAGTTCCAGCACATCCAGGGATATACAGAGAAACCTGTCTCAAAAAACCAAAAAGCTAATTAAAAAAAATAAATCTTTATAGCACCTTCTGGTACCTGAAAGCAAGTTCTCAGGAAAGGTGCTTTCAAGTCATAACTAGCTTGGGGTGTCTGGGAACTCTGTCCAAAAATAGTCTTCCCCAGGGAAGAAGCACAACAACAGGTTATCCAATACCAAATGTTCAGTTCTGAATATATATATATATATATATATATTCATAAAAGTAACATTATACATACTAAGTAGGTAGTATTTATGTATTTAGGAATATATATCAACGATTAAAATAAAAGACTATAAATTTGAAAGAGAGTAAGGAAGGAATATCAGAGGGTTCTAAGGGTTTTGAGGGAGAAAAGGGAAGAGGGAAATAATATAATCACATTATAATCTCAAAAATAGCCAAATGGACATATATACTAGGGAAACAGTAAAGAAGGCTTTACTTTCCCTAGCCTTTAAGTAGAGAAACAACTTGAGCATATATCTTAAATCCTAAAGTACTGAAGATCCTTGGAAACTTTTTACTAGGTAAGTAGATATAGGCAAAGAATACACCAGAACTGGTTTAGGAAATCCAATTATACCATCTCTATAATGCCAGTGGTCACTGCAATATGAGTACCTGATAATGTTGGCCACTCCTCTCCCTGTTCTCAAGGATCTTTGTGGGTAGATATTGGTATCCTAAAGGATTTTCTATTTTTGCCATTTTTATTATGCTTTCTGTAAAGTATTTAGCACAGCAATGTGCATAAAGTGGCTACTCAATAATTGCCCACTCTGTGGATAAGCATGAGTCTTTTAGCATCCCAACATCATTTTCCAGTGCACTCCGAACAGCAAAGTGACCACCTGCATAGGAATGTTAAGAAGCAGGGCCTATATTTGTAGGTCCGAAAAGTGGATACATTAAAAGCAGCCAACCCTCTTAATAAGAGATTGTTTAACTGTAGTCCTAGAGATTTCTCAAAGAGACTATTGTTTGGTGATTTCAAGGTGGGCTCCTTCTCAGACATTCACGTTGCCATGGAGACAGCATGTTTTTCTTTCTAAATGATATTTACTTGTACTCTCAGAAGTCTGTTCGGCAAATTAACACAGGTGATTTGAGAGTAGAGGAGTTGGCTTTGTCAGCTTCAAGATTTGCTGCACCGTAAAGGCTGGAGCTGCCAAATTAAGCAAGGAAAGAGGCCTTAAAGACCATTCTAAAAGAAAGGATATTTTGTGAGTTCATTCTTTTACCCTCTCATGAGTGAATGAGGAGTTATTAATCCAAGAAAACTAGGAAAAATTCCTAGTCGTGGTGTTCAAAATTCAGGACCTCAATTTGTCTGTAATGGCTATGATGAGAGAAAAGAGCTCATGAGGGTGGGGGGCATGCTCACGGGCTGTATAGTTGTATAGTGTGAATCATATAGTAGAATACCTGCAGAACCAGACTGAAGAGCATAGAGTTGTTTCATGGTGCTAATTGATCTTAGTTTACCTAATATGTGCTCTGTGAAGACAGTGAGCACATCTTGACTATGAGGTATCGTAATCTGTCTCATCTGAAAGATTTCTCCCAGTTCCTTGATCCCTTTATTAATCTTGCTAATGTAGTTTTTGGATAGCATCACTTCCTAGCCAAAAGAAAATTCATCATGATTTCTTACCAGCTGAATAAAATATCAAAACCTTAAGCTTGATTGAAAAACTTTTCAAGACCTATCTTTCTAGCTTGCTTYCTCAATACTTCCAAATTGGAGTGTAATCTTATACATCCTAGAGGGATCCTGTGTTTCTCATATATACCCAGTGCTGCTTCCCTTATTTTATGGGTTTCAAGGACAATTTGGGGCCATCACTNTCTCCCCCCCCCTCTCTCTTGTTCTTCTCTTCTATAAGCAAAGCTTCCTGTTGGATCTGACTTTAAAGTCAAGGTCCAAGCTTTTGAGGCTGTTACCACCTCTGAGCTTTCACCAAGGCCAGCCAGCCAGCAGGTCACAGCAACAGGGTTCTATTCGCAGAATGTATGCCTGTGAGGTTCTCTCCAATCTATCCTTTTAACAGACAAACACCCCTGGCTGTGCTTTCTGCTTATAACCAAAATCTTCCAAATTAAACATGAAAACATACCTCCTGCTAAAATAATTCATTTTAAAATCAGAAGACACAAGTAATTATGAAGAGGAACAAAGAGCATCTCACTCTGTGGAAATAGCCACCGTCAACATGTCTATCTTTGCAGGGCATAAATTCATTTAATTTCCCTTCGGTAATGAAAAGGAAATTGTTGGTAGGGCACAGTTCTTTGGGGGATGGCAGTGATGTGACTTGAAATGAAGCAAAGCATTCAAGATTCTTGCCTACATACCTGAGATCTGACTGAGAATCTCTGAGGTTCAGCCTGGCTCAGGCAAAATTCACTGTGGAAAGAACACGGAATTAAATGCCAGGACAGAAGCCATTTTATAAGCATTGCCTGTCTTTGCCCAGACTCGGTAGCACAAGCAAAACTTCCCCTGCTTATTGCTGGCTAAATCTGAGTTCTGGCTCTGAGGAAAGTGAGTCCACAGTCCAATCTAAGTAAGGTACTTCAAAGATCACTTCCAATTTTTGGAAACAATTTTTGCTTTCAATTATAAGTGCCTGTCTGGTAAAGAAACATGAAGGGGCTGATCTTCTGTAAAATGTAGTTGTTAGTTATGGAGGATGCTGAGTTAAGGCTTCCTTGAAGTATATTAATTGTATTGTCCCCACCCATGAACACGTCAAGACTTGTTTACAAAGCATTTTACATAGAGCATTCTGTGTAGCCATCTGAGTAGAATTTGACTTGCATTTGTTCCATCTACCCTCTCCAACTCAGTTTCTCGCATGGGAATGTACCTCAGTAGCCCCGGGCTGGAGTTGTAAGGGGCGCCGTTCTGCTAACCAGCTTTCATATTCAGTAGGTCTGGGGTACTGGGTTTATGAATTTGAATTTTTCACAGGATCCTAAATCATTGTGGTATTGCTGGCTTGGGGATCCAATTTTTACAAGACTATCGAGGAAAGAGAAGATCCAACCCTAAAATATTTAGGGAAAATGAACTAAATTTTCTAAAACTTTTTTTTTCTTTTTACTTTTAATCTTTTTTATGGTCCAGACTTCATCTGCTTCCCAGCCCACTCTCTGACTGTTCCATATCCCACACCTCCTTCACACCCCACCCCACCCCACCCCACCTGAACTCTAAACTCCCTGGGGCCTCGTCTCTTGAGGGTTAGGTGAATCTCCTCTGATTGAACCCAGACCTGGCAGTCCTCTAGTGTATGTGTTTTGGGGGCCTCATATCAGATGGTGTATGCTGCCTGTTTGCTGATCCAGTGTCTGAGAGATCTCAGGGGTCCAGGTTAATTGAGACTGCTGATCCTCCTACAAGGTCACCCTCTTCCTCAGCTTCTTCCAGCCTTTCCCTAATTCAACCACAGGGGTCAGCTGCTTCTGTCCATTGGCTGGGTGCAAATATCTGCATCTGACTCTTTCAGCTGCTTGTTGGGTCTTCTGGAGGGCAGTCATGCTAGGTCCCTTTTAGTGATTGCTCCATAGCCTCAGTAATATTGTCAGGCCTTGGGAYCTCCCCTTGAGCTGGATCCCACTTTGTGCCTGTTACTAGACCTCCTTTCCCTCAGGCTCCTCTCCATTTCCATCCCTGCAGTTCTTTCAGACAGGAACAATTGTGGGTCAGAGTTTTTGACTATGGAATGGAAACCCCATCCCTTTACTTGATGCCCTGCCTTTCTACTGGAGGTGAACTCTGCAAATTCCCTCTCCCCAGTGTAGGGCATTTCAACTAAGTTAGAACCAATTTGTGTTAACTTTTATAGACAAGTACCAGATTTATCAAGAGCAACCACTACTTTATGCCCATTGCAGGCTTTATTTTGCATCCAGGATACTACTTTTGATCCAGGGTTCATTTTTTCACCTATTGATTATCTGCTTGCTTTTTTAAATTTTTGTTACTCATATGGCTTTCAGCATGTAGCCAGACTGGTCTTGAATTCACAATACCCTTTTCTTAGCCTGTAGAGTGCTGGGATTGCAGCTGTGGGCCTTCACATCTGGCTATTTGGTTGGTTTGTTAGTTTGTTTTAGTATGGTCAACAGCACACACAGGACATGGAAAGCACTCTACCACTGAGATATATTCTGACCAACAGGTTAGTGGTTTGTTTGATTGAATGGTAGGATGGGTTTGGTTTTAGTTTTTGTGTGTTTTTGTTGTTGATGTTGTTGTTGTTGTTTTGGTTTCTTTTTACAACAGTCTTAGTCTTGCTTTGTAGCCCTACTGTAATACTAGTCCCTCTGTAGGCCAGTCAGTGCTCAAACTTTCAGCAGTCCACCTGTCTCAGGATTCCAGTGTGTGTGTGTGTGTGTATGTGTGTGTGTGTTGCCACCAAACCCAGCTTCCCACCTTTTATTTAATAAAACTGAATTTTCACCATATTTGTCTTCTGAAAAAATATCATTTCCTAATCTCCTAAGTGATGTCTGGCTGGTCTCTTGGAAGGGACTTTTGGCTCTGCAAATTAACAGCTGCAGGTCTTTGAACAAGTTATCTAATATCTCAGAATCCCAATGTCTACATCTGTGCAAGAAAAGAAAACAAAACAAACAAAATACATCCAAAGAGAGAAACACTTAGTTCACCCAAGGAGCATGAGCATTAGACAGAGTAAGACGTGGGTAAAAGGCCTGGCATAGAAGAATGGACTTCATAGGCTTCATCCAACTCCTTAATTTCTGTATTTATGTTGTGCAAGATGCTGGTCACTGTGTCCAGTTCTGGTTTACCTGTGTTGGCTTTAAATGTCTCCCTAGCAGATCCTGGGCAGTGTCTTACAGATAGATATCATAGCAAACCAAGTTTCACCTCATGGTTCTATGACATTATATGTCAAGAACAAGCAGGAACAGGCTTAATAATTATAACAAACATTTACTGATGTCTGGCACCATGATTACCAAGAATGAGCTCATCTAATCCTAATGACAGCCCTATAATGAAGGTATTATTACTATTATTTTACAGATGAGTGAATGGAGGCCCAGAGAGGTTAGGTAACTAGCCTGAGGTCACACAGATGCTCATAAATACCGAGCCAAGATTTAAAGCAAAGGCTGTCTTTTCTCCACGATTTAAGCTCCTAACAACACTTCCCTCTCCAGTTCAGAATAATTTGTCCCTGTTCTCTCATAAGTAGAGATGAAAGCCTGGGAATGAGATTCCCTGACTCAAAAATGGCAAAGCCAAAAGCTAAACTTGGGTTAGAGCCAACCTCTTCAGTTTTTACAGCAATACAACTTTGCTTTGGTARAAGTAGAATTTTTCACTCCCTCTTTCAGACTTCAGACAATGGTTCTGCTGACTAGAAGCAGTGGGGGTGGTCAATTGTATATCTAACTAGYAGATCTCTGTAGGAGGAAGGAAAGCCTTCCTTTATAGCATTCCCTGATTAGCATAGTATAAATACTCCAGCCTAGACTGACTGAGCTCTCCATGTGACTACAAGGGATGCTGACTTGGAGCTGGCCTGAGAGTCTCTAGTGTGCTACTGCTCCAGTCCTTGCTGAGAATGGCTGACCAAAGCCCTGGATATTGCTCCAAAGTAACATTCTGACAGTGAAGGAAAAAAAAAAAATGAATGTCTTAGACACCAAGATTGTTATTGTCAGTGTTGTTTTTTTCAAGCAGTTCGTCTACCTGCACCCCACGCAAGTCACCTGTCGGCCCGCCACGCAGGCCGGCGGGGATGTGGCGGGATGCAGCGTTGATGTGGGGCCCCTGATGAGGGACCACACCACACCAAACAGTTCCACGTGGAGCTTTATTTAGGATAGGGGAAGGTGCAGCGGGCAGGAAGAAGGTAGGAAAGGAAGGAAAAGAGAGCGAAGAAGAAACGCTACCCATTTATATACTAGTGGTGACGTAATTACAGGTAAAGGTAGGCCCATTGAATTCTGGGTATATGGCGGCTGTTGCCTTGGTAACAGGTGCTAATTGTCGCCTATATGATGTCACAGGTCTTGGTACTAACAGTCAGTATAATCAGTACAATGGACAACTCTTCTTTTAGCATTTAGCTGGCTCTATTAATGATGTTAAGTCCTGTCGAGAGCCTCTCAGATCTTATTTATAGAATCTTTGCCCCTCAATGGGTACATGAATAGATTGTGTCATGCTCTATCTTAGAAATGCCAATCTCTTGTCTGAAATGATTTCTTTGGGCACAGATGATATCACTCCTGAAGTGTGTTTTTGTTTTGGCAACATCAAATAGAAAACAAAAAACCTCTAAACTTGTCCAAGGAAGATGTGTTTATTTCTTTAAAAAAATTAGGAAACACAAGCAAAACAAAAAAGAAAAGAAATAGATTTTAAGGACACTTATTCTTTCAAGATCTAAAGACAAACATGGCTGACATTTAACTATATTTCACACTCAGATTTTTTATTCCTTTATGCAGATATCTTCTTTTGAAAAATAGCTGTCTGTGAAGGTAATACATTTTCAAAATGAAAAGCTATCATAGACTATTATCCTCTCTCTACAGGTCCTGCCACTGTATTTGTATTCATGGAAATGGTAGGTTAGCTATATTTATGCTGATGTTCTACACACATTTGAAGATAATACTACTAATGGGGATTGTTATCTATGAGTACAGATGGGGCGAAAAAGACCAGGGAGGCAGTCTCGGCCCTTTCCATTCCATAGACCATTATACATAGAAACTAATTTTGAGTTACAGTTGTTGCTGTGCTGATAGGGTGGCTGATTGAACCACCCTAAACTGCTTCTAAACCCCTGAGGTCATCCCAGAGCTCAGAAAACAACCACATCCTGCATTCCCTTATTGCTGTGGGCAGGCCTCCCTGCTGTCTATTTCCCTGCTGCCTGCAGCCTGGCCCTATTGTTTGAAGTGGGGCTTCAGAGCTGCTTTAATGGATTTTCTTCTGCCCTCCCTGCTTGGGGTTGCCTCACCATACAAGGCCTGATCTGGCATCCTGGGGCCATCCATCCTTCATACATGTCCAGCCCAGTGGGAAACTGGGAGAAATGGAATTTCTTCATTCCCTCTACTTGCTCTGGATTTTAGTGGAACAATACCAGAGAAAACTATGGTAGTCACAGTACAATGCATGATGACTGACTCGGGGAAATTAATGTTTCTCTTTGAACAAGACATTCCTTCTGAACCTGAGAATAGTGGCCAGAGCTATGGTAAGCAGACAGACTCCTTCAGAATTTTTGTTTTACTCTCTAGTGTGCATTTCCTTGACAACTAGTAAGCTTGACATGTTTCCAAAGTTCTATTTCTTCCTTGGAGGCCAAATCTGAAAGATAACAGCATGTGTGAAGAAGTGGAATTCTTGATAAAGAGTTTCTTAAAATTATAGTAAATTATGTATGCAGACACCAGTAGTATTTGGTCTATTGGCATTGATAGCTTTTGCTAGAGTGTTGTTTTCGTTGTGGTAAGAGTTGATGATCAGGTTCCCTCTAGAAACTTTCTCGATTGAGAAAAATGCAGAGAGAGAGAGAGAGAGAGAGAGAGAGAGAGAGAGAGAACATGTGCCTCTGGACAGTGCATAAGAGACAGGGTTTGCTTGTTTGTTCCTTTGTTTGTTTGTTTGTTTGTTTGTTTGTGCTGTTGATTTTGTTCCTTTTCAGGAGGACTCAGTCCTTGCAAGTCATCTTTCCTGCCCTTGTTTCAGTTTCCCCCTCAGTAAAAACATACCAACAACGTGAGGCCAGCAAGGCAGCCAGGCATGTAAAGGCGGCTTACTTTTAAGCCTGATTACCTCAGTGTGGTCACTGAAGCACACACTCTGGACTGACTCTCACAAGTGGTCCTCTGACCTCCACAAACATGCCATGGCACATGCATGCACAAGCGTGAGCATACACAATTACATTAGATATTTGAAAATTAGCTTAAATAAAAGTTTCCCTTCTGGGCTGACAATATTCCACTTCCGCTAGAGGCACGGGCCATCTAACAAAAATCCCAATCCCTTCTAAGTTGTTGCTCAGCAATGTCTGAGAGATTCTAGAAACATAATAAGCACTTGTTCTTGCCTTTGGAAACCCCACAGAGGTGGAAAGTAAGTCGCTATTGCTGAAGACATCATACACTTCAGACACAATACCCAGAGAACCTGAATTGAATTTGACCTGAAAGCCTCTATCTACCCTGAGGACTAGATTTTATGATGTCAGAAGGCCCCATGCAAGCTTCCAAAGAAAGGAAGCAACCAACAGTTTTACAAGCTATAACACTGCTTTAGTTAATCTTCTATTACTGTGACAAAACACTATGACCAAGGTAACTTATAGAAGAGTTTATTGGCAGCTTATAAGGGAGTATGGCAAGCATGGCCCTAGAATAGTAACTGAGAACTTACAGCTCGAGACATAAGCACAAGGGAAAGAAAGCTAATTTGAAATGTCCTGGGCTTTTTGGAACCTCAAAGCCCAACTCCAGTAACTTATCTCCTCCAGCAAGGCCATGCTTCCCAATCCTTTGTAAAGAGTTCTACCAATTGGGAACCAAGTATTGCAACATTAGAACATGGGAGATACACATTCTCTTTCTAACTACAACAGGTGCCTATAACCACAACATGGCCTGATATCCCTAAGTGTTCAATAGTGGCTCACCTACCTTGGCAGTAACCAACAACAACACTCTAATTGGACTTAAGACCCGCTCAAACCAGAGAAATGATGTCTGGGAATGGAAATCTAGCCAACGCTCTGAGGCTAGTAAAGTCATGGATCTTGGAGATAGACCTACAGGTGCCACTTTACTAAATCAATTTAATCCTTAACATTTTAAATATTCGTCCAATACCAAGTGGTCAGACCTGAGATCATAGACATACAAGTAGCATTATGTGGACTGAGAAGGTTATATTTTATGTGATTAGTTATGATTGATATCAACAGTTGAAATGAACAATTAAGGAAAGCTGGCTATGAATTTTAGAGAGAACAAGATAGTTAAGGGGAGGAGAGGGAAGGGAAAATGATGTAAAAATATTTTTTTTCAAAAATAGAAACTATAGCCGGGCGGTGGTGGTGCACACCTGTAATCCCAGCACTTGGGAGGCAGAGGCAGGCAGATTTCTGAGTTCGAAGCCAGCCTGGTCTACAAAGTGAGTTCCAGGACAGTCTGGGCTACACAGAGAAACCCTGTCTCGGGAAAAAAAAAATTAAAAAAAGAAACTATAGAAAATAAATAAAAAAAATTCTGTACTGTTTAAAAATTGTAAGTGACCCTAAATTTAGGTTCAGGATAAGAAATAAACAGGACTGGGGAATGAGAAGGGACCTTGAATTTTAAACTTGACTTTGTTGAATTAAATCTTGGTTGAAATGGTAAATAGTATTATACTACTGAGACACTTAATGGATGCTCCTAGAGACTGACATTCCAGAAAGAATGGTATTCCTCTGTGTCTTCCTCTCCCAAGTTAGGCTGAACATGAATATAATTTGCCAGTTATTTCCGGCTTCCAAGGCAAATATTTTCCTGTAAAAATATAGACAAGAAAGACAGAGGGGAGGAAAGAGCTGGGGGAAAGTATGTTGCTTTCGATTTAAAGACATGTACTCAACAACCAAAAGTGTCTCATAAAGCAGCACAGGAGAGCAACAATACTCGAATTGATTGGAAACCCTCTGCCATCTATCATTAAATGACAGGGGAAAGTACAATGGCAGAGGTTTTTGTTGGCTTTAATGTTTTCTTTTTTATGGATGTTCTGTCTGTAAAGGTCTACTCTTTGCTGATTATAGTTAGTAAGTACTATATCTATTTTCTCAAACCCCAAGAATAAAAGCAACTTCACTACCAAAAGAAATGTTCCTTGAGGGCTCAGATGTGCATTCAAAATACCAAGACAAGATTGTAGTGCCTAAAGCCAGACCCTAAGATCCTCCAGAACATTAGTTTCCTCTGAGAATGTGCTTAAAGGCAGAATTTGCTTTTGCCTTTTTCTTCAAGGAAGCTGAATAAACCTTTCCAAAGCTCTTCAGATGGTGAGGTAGTGATTCCAGCCAAAGAACAAAGCAACCCAGGACATCTGTCCTGGCCACCAGGAATAAACAAGAAAGGAAGAACAGCTTTACAAACAAATTAAACCTCAACTATTCTCCCCTTCTGCTTTCTTCATCCTACTTGGCAGAATTTCAAAGTTTGAGGGAAGATTTTGGAACATAGAAGATTTGTGACTGAGATAAAAACTTCAATTTTGCACAGGCTCAGCACTTACGGCCCTTCCAGGAGGCTTCTTTTTTTTTTTTTTTTTTTTTTTTTTTTTTTTTTTGACATTTCAAAAGGACACCCTTTTTTGAGCAACTAAAGTCCAATATTAAAAGCAATATTACCAATAATTTATTTCTAATGAACAGTTCAGAGAAAAGATTGTCATCCTCATAGTCGTCGTCATCATCATCCTCGTTGTTTTTGACACAGGATTTCACTATGCAGTCTTGGCTAGCTTAGAATTCCTTATACATGTTTTGTCATACAGATCTATCACTTGTTTGGTTACAGTCACACCAAGATACTTTATATTGTTTGTGCCTATTGAGAAGGGTGTCATCTCCCGAATTTCCTTCTCGGCATGCTTGTCCTTTGAGTATAGGAAAGCTACGGATTTGCTTGAGTTGATTTTATAGCCGGCCACTTTGCTGAAGTTGTTTATCAGCTGTAGGAGTTCTCTGGTGGAGTTTTTTGGGTCACTTAAGTATACTAT
>BDUI01007093.1:43224-55500 GCA_002335545.1 Apodemus speciosus
CCTAAAGCAAAAGGCTATACCTTTTTCTCAGCACCTCATGGTACCTTCTCCAAAATTGACCATATAATTGGCCATAAGTCAGACCTCAACAAATATAAGAAGATCAAATTTTCTTATAATTCTTTAGTATTTCAATCACAAATACTTAATCTCTACATGATAGGGAATCTTTAGTTGTGAGATAGTCTCACTACTAGTATCACAAGTGTAGAACCTAAAACATGTGTATTTATTTTAAAAGTTAGATGTGACTAAGCCAATGATGCAGCTCAGTGGTAGAGTGTTTACCTAACATGCATAAGCTCTTTTGTTCAATCTCCAACATCATTAAACAGAAGTACAAATGTCAGAGATTTTTAAACTGCAACCCAAAGTTTCCAGCCTCTGCCTTTTAGGTACTTTGCGCCTGTTAACTGTAGCTTTTAGTTTAATATAACCAGGCCTTTTGAATCATTCCTTGTAGGGTTGTAAGTAGTGAATTAAGTCCTGTGAGAATGTGCATCATTTAATATGAGCAGGATCGGATCATTGTCTGAGGAATAGTGCCTCAAACCCAGGGGAGTGGCAAAGCTTCTTAGGATGTGGGTTCAAATACTGACAGTGAATTCAGGACATGTAAGAGGTAGTCTTTTTTTATCTCACATTTACCAACTGAAGGCTGCTCTCCTACAGACAGTGCTCCTACCAAGATTAGTTGAACCTATCTCCATGATCCAGGTGTATACCATAAGCCCCGCCCCCTTCTTCTGTATCCAGTCACTGTGCCTCCCTGCTCTACTGAATATAATAAACACACTGAGCTCCTTGCAAGGAGGGGTTTCAGCTTCTCCATCAGAGGACCCAGTCTTCCCACCCCAGCCTTTCTTTACATGTGCTTGTGTACGTATCCTTTCTTTATTTGCTTTGCTGATCTTAGGGTTCCCATATGCGAGCTGTACAAGATTTTCCAAGAAGTGGCCTTAGAAAAAAACTTAATTAGATTTTTCTTTTCAGTGTTGGAACATGATCCAAGAACGGAATCATGCAAGGAGAATTCTGATTGTGAGGAAACTCCAGGAAAACAAGACAAGAGTCTTGTGACCTCAGCTTGTTCAAAACAAGTCATTGTTCTTGGAATGTGTGTGTGGAGTTTTTTTTTTTTTTCGGGGGGGTGCTCCTCCAAGGTATTGGATAGGAATGAGTTTAACTCAGATTATTCAGATTAGCGGGGTATGGTTATTTGTTCATATGCCTCTATAAAAAATCATGGTTTTGCCACTTGCAGCTTGCCCTTGTGATTGGACATTCTACTCAAGTGACTAGTCTTAACACCCAGAGTACAAACTGAATGAAGTTGGCTATTGAATGAGACTTGAGTCTGCCTCATTGATCAGCTCCATTATCCCAGGTCCTACCACCCCTAGAGAGGTAACCACTTTGGGACAGGGAGAATGAACTTTTTATGTATATGTGGGCAGAAGAGGAGGAGCATGAATGCCCCATTTCCATTAACTCTCCAAATATCCAGGCCAACTAGATTTTTATAAACAATTCCTGATAATAGAATTTTCTAAGTGACCTTGTATTTTTTAAAATGTATGGGTAATTGTATGCCTATATATTTTTATGCCTACCAAAAGTTTTCAGTGAGTCAGAAGATGGCAAAGGATCAAATGTACTGGAATTATTCATGACTGGAAGCCACCTATTATAGGAGCTGAACCTAACCTACATCCTACAAAAGAGGTATCTCTCCAACCCCTAAGTGACTTTTAAACACTGAATATGACTATGTTGATGACCTGTGCAAAATAAAAAGAATAAACAAAATGACAATTTATTGATAGATATTGATAATTTCTATGATCCCCAGTGTATAGATAAATGAATTGAAATTTAAAAAAATGTTAAGAATTTTTCCTATTTTTCAAACCCTTAGTTCAAATATGTGAAAATTCTAAGGGAGTAAGATAGTGGTAGAGTTATGATATAACTATAAGATAGTGGTATGGAATATGTAAAGAGTTGTGCATGAGTCAACATATCTTCCCACCAAAGCCCTAAGAAGTCCATATCCTTTGTCCYCATTTCGAAGATTGACCTCAGCAAAGTTAAGTCATATCTAAGGCATATTATGCTAAAGCAGTTGTTCTCAAACTGTGGGTCATGACCCCTATGGGGCTAGCATACCAGATATCCTGCATACCAGATATTTCTATTACGTTTCATAACAGTAGCAAAATTCCAATTATGAAGTAGCATGGAAAATAATTTTATGGTTGGGAAATCACTACAACACGAGGAACTGTATTAAAAGGTTGCAACATTAGGAAGGTTGAGAGCCACTGCACTGAAGTAACATAATAAGAACATAGCTTGGACATAGCTCAGCTCCAAAACATGTTCACCCCACTTCACCAGGCGACTGTTTCTCCTGTTGCCACTAATTGAATGCACGGAATTTTCTTTGTACCTTGTTGATGGCAATTGAGATGTCATTTTCTCTTCTAAGATGTGTGGCAGTAATCTTGCCCTGACTAATACAAGCTATGTGCCTTTGTTTTGTTCACTATTATGTTTTCAACAAGCAGAATGGTGCTGGGTAAACTGTATGTGCACAATAAATACTTCTTGTGTGAGGATTTGTAAGTTTTACTCTTCTTAGAGGTACAGCTTCTGTATGCAAATGGATTTTGACCACCTAAGGCAGCCAGTGTCTAGCACAGGGCCAGGACTGTAATAACATTTCCAAGGCAGTATCATGCATCATCATGGTTTACATATAAAATGATTCAAACAGGTTCATGGAGCCCCAAGTGGGGCACTGTTTTGCAAGGTGATGGAAACTGCAGATGGTGTGGTCTAGCTGGCAAAAGTAAGACACTGGCAGATTTCCCTCGAGTGTTATATAGACTGCTTCCCAATCGCTTTCTTTCTGCTTCCTTGTCATAACAAGAGGAACAGTTTTGTCACTTACCTCCAACACCATGGCATGCTGCTGTCTCACCACGGGCTGAGAAACATGAAACCAAAGATTAGCCCTGTGAAAATAAATCCTTCCTACCCTTTTCTCTCTCTCGGACTTTTGGGTGACACTTCTGCAATAGTGTCTAATATATGTATGTTAACTTCAGTGTTGATATAGATGCATACCCCAAGGTCAAAGTTACAGAAAGTATCAGTGTGGAAAGAGGCAAATAGTCCCCAGAGGAGGCTGTGGCACTCTGGATTTCTCTCTGGAGAAATCAGGAAGGATTAGCAAACCATAATTCTAAGTTTGAGAATGTGCTAGTGAACCTGTAAAAGGTCACGGGCAGCCCGCAAATCACTCACTGTGGAGCCAGAGCAACTCTACTCTCCACCCTATTTCTCATAACTTCATTCCTTCCAAATCCCCACTTCTGCTCTAGTCAACTTGGCTTACAGTACTGGATATACATACACACATACACATATACATATATATATATGTGTGTTTATTTATTTATTTATTTATTTATTTATTTATTTATTTCATGGCTGCCTCTGAAACTGAGAAGTTGCTGCTTGGGTAACAGGATTCATATGCTTGTTATGCATTCATTTCACTGGCTCGTCATGATAATCCTATGACACAACAGTGATTCTTTTTCAAAATCTGTTTATTACATTTATTTATTGTATGTGTGTCTGTGTGTTTGCACATGCACACAAACAGTTCGTGTAGAGGTTAAAGGACAACTCACAGGAGTCCATTCTCTTTGAGCTTGTGGGTCCTCAAGATCAAACATTGGGCTTATTAGCAAGTGTCTTTATCTCATGAAGCCATCTTGTGATTCCATAAATGTGATTTTTATACCCAGTTTTAAAAATGGATGAAATGCAATGGGGCTAGGGTTTGTTTGTTTGTAGCTTGTCTGAGAATACATTACTTTTACTTGGCAATTCTTCTTTTATCATTCTTTTTTTTCTTAACGTATCATCTTGCACTAAATACTGAAAGTGATCATTTGTAGAAATATTCATCTGCTTCTGACATACAGGTTATGAAGGATAAGGGACAGAAGGAAGTAGAGCATTATTTTAAATCGATTACATAGACTGAAGATAGAGATGAGGAGCCTTCACTGTACTGAGCCCATTGTTTTGGACTTTATTGTAAGAACTTTCATCAGCCCACTCTCTTCCTGCATTCCCGAATGCTTTACAAAAGCTATTATCATGACTTAGCTTCCTCTGACCTCCAAATGATCCAGTTCCCCAAAGGTTTGGCATTATACCTCTCTTGTTCATTCTTTGTTTCCCTAGTCAAATACAAGTTGTTTGTTTATATAATCGAATGCATTGAAAGCAAATTTATATTCCTAGTCCAGATCTTTGTTTTGCAATCCAGGTTGAATGGGCATTCAACAACTATTATCAAGTGCCTAGTGTGTACCTGGCTTTTTTCCCCTAAGTCCTTAGATTCCATCCTTAATCAAAATAGAGGAACAACTCTTATTTCACTGGTATTGTAGAAATAAACAGAAAAAAATATATGTTGACTATACAGTGTTCAAGAGGGTCTTAGATGTTGTCATGAAATAATCAAGATAACTTAATATTTAGAAGTAAAGTGTGATGAGATGTGATTTGAAATATTGAGTATGATATTCAAGGAATGCTTCTTGGGGTTAGGGTTGTAGTTCAGTTGGGAAAGCTACTTTGGGTAGCTACCATGCTACTTTTGAAGCGTTTCATATATTTTAGCAAGGAGGCCAATGTGGCAACACAGAAATAAATGAGTGGCAGAGTTGCAGATTAGAGATGTAAAAGAAAGAGTGGGCAAAAGGGTTTAAAGTTTATTGTAAATAGTTTAGCACTTCCTCTGAATAAAATAAAATTGGTAGCCCTTGCTGGATCAGAGACAAAGGAAAAGCACAGTCATAGTATGATGGAGGAGGACCGTAAATGTTGAGAAAACAAGAAAGAGCTTATTACAATTAAGCTACTGTAACTTGGTAGCTCGGTGGTGCATCTCACATGGAATACTTAAAATAACCTTTATAAAACACAGGTCTGGCCAAGTGTATGCCTCCGCTCAAAACCCTTGCTAGTTCCCTGGCCCTCCACAATTCTCAGGATAACCTACAATATCTGGCTTTGCATCTATTTTTTTATTGGATATATGCTTTATTTATATTTCATTTCCCTTTTCCTGTTTTACCCGCCCCCAAATGTCCCATATGTCTTTTGCCCTCCCCCTATTCCCCTATTTCATCTTAAGCCTTAACCTACACAATCTCTTCTTTCCCTTGCTTAGTATGTTCGAATTATGGTTTTATGTCCTCAACTGCACCAAACTCCGACACAATGCATGGCCTACATATTGATTACTGCCTTCTCCTATAATGTTTTTCTCCCCATTAGTTTCTAAGATGAATTAATCCTTCGAGTCTTAGCTTAGATAACTTAGTGAGACTATCACTGAATATGCCCTTAACTTAAGCTTTCCCCTTATACTCCTTTCTCATTCTCACAGTAATTTAAATCAATGCCTAACATTTTATATAGAAAACATAGTGCCTATTTGTACATGTGTAAAAATACTACTTAATGGCCTTCTTTATATTTGTTCCTTTGAATAGGTCTTTGGGTCATGTAAATTTCATGAGGCCAAGTACCATGCCCTTCCCGTTTTCTAGTCCTTGAATTCCATGTGTTAGAGAGAGAGAGAGAGAGAGAGAGAGAGAGAGAGAGAGAGAGAGAGAGAGAGAGAAAGTATTTCTAATGCACAGTATCTCTAATGTAAGGATCTCCAAAATAAATGCTTGAAAAATTGAGTAAAGTCTTTTCATCAGAATCCAGTCCCATACAGCTATCCTGTTCAACCATTTTAAAAAGAGGTAGACTCATTTTCATTCAGGGTCTACTGACTGTCTACATAACCAAGTTCTATACTTGGTTCTTTTGCAGGCAAAAAGAATTTAGCAAAATATACCTGTCTTTGAATTTTTTCCTAAATAAGGATAACATATCTGTAAAGAAAGGTTTTTGCTAAAGGTTACTCATAAAATGCTCTGTGATTATTCCCACCCACTAAATACTGTGTAGTTCTAAATACCATATAGTTTTGGTTCAAAGGAGGTGATGGCTTAGAAACCTCTCCAGGAAACAGTTTTGTAGCCCTAGAATGTCACCTTAAGTTCTCTACATTTCTTTGTCTGACACTAGTATACTAGAAAATAATTTTGTCAGTCCAAAGGCAGGGGTGAATGTATTATAGTTTACCCCTCATGAAAGAAGTCAGTTGTTGTTGTTGTTTTGAAACATCTAGACAGTATTACAGAGACTCATGAGTAGTTAAGATCTAGAGAATAGGAGGCTGAAGAGATTACTCAGTCATTAAGAACATGGGCCTCTCTTCCAGAGAATCCAGGTTCAATTCCCAGGATCCACATGATTGTTCACAACAGTCCTTAACACCAATTTCAGGAAATCCAATCCTCCACCAGACATTCATGTGGTGCAAATGCATACATGCAGCCAAAACACATATACACATAAAGTAAATACAATATTAAAAAGATAAACCGAGACGCAGAGAATAAATGATCATAGTGGATCCAGTTCCAACTGGTACATTCACAACACAACCCCTACATCCAAGGCAGAGGGAAAATTAAAAGATAGGAGCAGGTGAAAAGATTCTAAGAGCCAGAAGACCTGAGACAGTGTGTTCTAGATGTGACAGAGAGATGCAGCACACATGAAATCACAACAGTAAGCTTGCCTAAACAAGATCTGCATGATGGCAACACAAGTCAGCATAACAATGTGAATGGGGCAAATTTCACAAGGTCCCACACCTAGGTAAAGAGCTACAGACAAGGAATGGCTGCTGAGAGAGGATGAACAGTTTTCTCTGGGAAGGAGCTCCCTGATTATTGTGTTATCCCAATCCCAGCTGGTCAATGCCAAGCTCGCACGCGCGCACGCACACACACACACACACACACACACACACACACACACACACACGCAATAATAAATGGTTATTTATGTGTGCAAATATATGCATTTATGTATAGTTTGTGTATGAAACAATAAGAAGCTATAAATTTGAGAGGGAGTGGAGAGCAACCCAGGAGGAGTTAAAGTGGAAAGAAGAAGAGGAACAATTCAAATTTAGTACTTACATATAAAATTCTCTAAAAATTAAAACTTCAAATTTAAAACAATAATATTTTAAAATAGATCTCCCACTACCCACAAGAGGCAGACATTGGTACTAGAATACTGACTGGTTTTACATTTAGAACAACATCAGAACAGCTGAGAAACAGATGGTTACAGGCACAAGTCTTCTGCCTGTAGGAAAATCCATGGGGGAAAGCCAAAGCATAACAAAGAGGACTCTTGGTGTACTTGGCATCACTGCAAGGACAGTTGGTTGTATAATGCTAATATTTTCTGGCAACCAAGCCAAATGGGATGATCTACTCACCCTTAGGATGTGCTGACCTCAGAGAACAGAAGGTAGTTTTCTTGAGCCAGAGGTTCTTCCTAGCCTTGGCAAAGCTGTATCGCCACTGAGCTACTTTTGAACATCTTGTCTTTCAGTATTTCCAAGTTACTTTCTTCCTCTCTGTTGAAGAAACGCTGAAATTTACATCATATTTAAATTCCATACGAGAAAAGAAATAGTTAATCATCAGCCTAGGATAGTCATTCCTCTATAATGGGAGGACATGATATGCTGGGATTGTGGCATACCCAGGGGGTTATCCTCTCTTTCTAAGCCTGTGATAAGAACATATATTGGGTTTCTGTCAGAATTGGCTGTAAGCCTAGAACCTCTGCTGTCTCCTCAAAGGTAACTTTGCATCTCCAAATCTTGTCTATTTCATATGTTGTAATTTCATTCATCAAATTCGCAAGACTTTGGTGGGTGCATTGTTAGGTCCTCTAGGATCTTTTATATAATCAAGTACAATTCTCAAAGGAAGAAAAGAACAATACATTTCTGAGCAAAAGCCATTGCAGTTTTTTTCAAGGGGAAATTATTCCATGGCAGGAGCAATTAATTTTGACTTGTGGAACTCAGCAAAATTTTCCAAAGGGGATGGCATTAGAGTTCACTCTCAAATTAGAGCACTGAGCTGTAGTTTAGGGACTGATAATTCCCAAATAGTAAGAACAACTTGTATCAATTTTACTGAGGGTCTATAAGAGATTGTCTTGTGCCAGGACTACTAAAGCTTAGCCCAAGGGGAGTTTAGAAAAGTCCTAAATTAGGTCACGATGTGATGTGTCATCGAATGCTTGACTCAGTCTGTCTTACACATAGAATGACACTAAACATGTTTGTTATTCTGTATGAATCACAAGCCAATCCTTGATCCACAAATTGTCAAAATCTCTTCTAAGGATGCACACGAATAGGATAGTCATTCCTCTATAAGCTCATAAAGTGTTTTACTTTATGTCAAGAGTCACTGTTGACCTTTATTGGATAAGTTATTTTCCATATTGCATGTTATGGAGACAAGCATTTTGGAAGACATCTTACAATATCTAAAGTTGATAATTTTGATTTTTTTCAACTAAAACATGTCTACTACTAGATGTAAACAATAGATATGAACTGTACATTATCATAGCACATTTATTTGATTATTTTGTTATAAAGGTTCATGCATTCTTTAAATATCCTGTGTATTAATGGTGTGAGATGTGTGCGGTTAGCAAGTAGTATCCTCCCACTTCATATTTTTCAACTACATAATTAATTTACTTTACAGCCTCTTTCTTCTAGTCCCACTTTCACAGCTCCTCCACATGTCCCCTCCTCTTCTCCTCTGAGAAGGGTGAGTACCCTCCCCCGGGTATCTCCCACCCCCAACACTATCTGTCCTCCCACTTCATGGGCTGATGACTGTTTCCTTTCTTGTATGGAATTTAAATACAATGTAAATTTCAGCCTTGACATGGTGACACACATCTGTAATGCCAGCACACAGGAGTTGAGCCAGAAGAAACACAAGTCCAATGGTTTGACAAAAAACAGAAACATGAACAAATATAATAAAATGGAGGACTCGTAAATAAAGCATATAATCACAGCCACCTGACGTTAGACAGTGATAACAAAAAGACAGAAAAATTAAAGACAGCCTCTTCAACACATGATTCTAGGGAAACTGGATGCATACATGTCAAAAAATGAAAACAGATTATCCTTGCCCTGCACAAAAATCAATTCAAAAGAAAAATTAGAGCAAGTTTGAGATGTAACTCTTTGGAAGAATACTTACCTGACATCCACAAAGACTTGGATTTAATTCCTAGTACCACCAAAATATTAAAACTGTAAATATAATCCCCCAGTTGCACCAGTCACATTTCAGATGTTTAATGGCCAGAAGTGGTAGTGATTAGCTAGCTAATTGGACAGCATACTTACAGATCATTTGTATCAGCAAAGAAGGTTCTATTGAACTCTCCAAAGCCACTCTAGATAATAGCTTTATGTGTATAATCTTTGTATATGAATGACAATAAAATCATTCACTGTGGAATAAATAAATGGATGGATGAATAAATTAGTTTGGAAGTATAACATTACAATGCTATTTGAAAAATATAAAAAAGAATTCCAGTAATAACCACTATACTGTTTAGAGATGCAATTTAAGCAGAGACCAGGGTCTTGTGCATAAGTTTGGAAAGCTGAGTAGGGTTTTGGTATGAGGCCATGAACTGTATCATAGCAAGAGAAAGAGTTGGAATAAATACAGTGGAGGAAATTGGATAGCTCAGAAACAGAAAAGCAGTAGCAATAAACAAATCCACAGCAATACCGAGCAGGGAAAGTAAGTATTGAGGTCAGAAGGCAAATGATTAAAAGGAGGCCAAGAGGATAGAAAGCAGGTCAGAAAGAGCAGTTAAGGACAGAGGTACATGATGACACCTGAATCCCAAGCTCCAGAATTTAAGAACTGGACAATCTTTCATTCCTGAGATCAACATCTATTCATTTCCTAATTGTATCGCTGACTCTCTGAAGAAGAAAAACTTGTACATTTCTATTAGACACTTTGGTTAAAGAGTTATCTGTGAGTATGTGGAAGAACAGGATTTGGCTCCTACTATAGGTTGTTTTCAAGTTTTGGAAGGGTGGGGCTTTAACTGACCTAAGAACTGAATTTCTGAAAGTAATGGCTCTGGAAAGAGTATAATCCCAGAGAGAGAGCCAGTGTTGTAAAAGAAGAACCTAACCAAGGGCAAAGAAATGAAAAGATAAAAAAGGGCAAAGGTCAGTCACAGAGGGAATATAGTAAGAGGGAAATTTTAAGAGGTCTTAATGTTGGTTGTTATATATAATTTCTTTTAGCAGGAATGTATATAGAATTCTGAAACTACGGGGACTAATTTAGTCAGAAACCATAGGAAGCAGAAGCTCCAGGCTCCTGCCATTTTCTGAGATATTCTATTGCCCACTCCTGGTTTTCCTGGGAGTCTCTTTAGCTCTTATCTACAAACAAATTAACACACTCTCAGTCAGAAGTGGCAACTTATAAATCTGGTTCCTAGAACTTTTTGGTGGGAATGGGTCCAGTGTTTGGCCCCAGGGGAAGCTGAATGTAAGCAGAATATTAGAGGTTGCCATTTTCAACCACATAAATGAAGCACACTACTTGCTATTAACTCTCCTTTCCTGTAATGTTCAGCCTGGCAATAAAATCCTCTCTTAATTACATACATACATACATATATATGTGTGTGTGTGTGTGTGTGTGTGTGTGTGTGTGTATGTATATATATGTATATATATATATATATTAGATACATAAAATTCATTTACACTTTTGACTGTTTTCAAACCCAGTGTTCAGATTAGTGCCCATCTTTGAAACAAATTTTAAAAACTAGAGCAAATAAAACTGTTACAAAGGTTGTTTACTATAGTGCAATCTCATTTTGAACAATGGATTTTGACATTATACTATATAGTAGTTAGGACGAGAGATAGTTTGCCCAACAGTGTAGACCAACCATTCTATCAAACCTTAAGAAAATAATCCTACGAGTAGAGTTTGGGCATTACTAAAGTCAATTGTGTGCCAACAGTGCATTTGGCCCTCATTTAGGACTCTCTCCCAATGCTACTCTAACCTCTCCAGATACAGTGACAAGAAGCTTAGATTCCTACTATATGTATACATTGTCAATTGTTTACAAAAATTACAGATCTTGATTCCCAAGGCTCTTTCTTGTTCTGACTCCACTTATTCTTTCCACCTCATGTAACTTCACTCTTCAGCCTCCAATTCCAATGCCCAGGCATGAGTCAGTCTACTGAAATGTGGACAGCTCTCTTGGCATGCATGAGCAATCAAATGTCCAAAGTAAATTGATGACTAACCATGTGTCCAAGAGATCCACAGGGCTTAGGGAATTAAAAGGCTTATTCTTATGGTTAAACACTGGGAATGCCATCTCATTCCTGCCCACTGATTTTTCTATTATCAGTTGGAAAGCCACCAGCAGATCCCTTGTTCATCTGCCAGGATGCAAACTAACCCTTCTTTCAAGTCCCACTTTTGTTCTTAGGGTTACTAATGCCAGAGCCACTCTAAAAGGAATCTCGTTGGCACAGCTAATTGGAGATATTAGGTCATAATTACAGTGTTACAGCATCAGCCTGTATTTTCTTGTAATTTATTATTGTTACAATATACATCATTGGGTCTTCATAGCATTGTTCATACCTCAAGAGAAAAATTTCTATACTGTAGCTATTTAGGATAAAGCAATAAGTATTAGGACTATCACTCATGGCCTGATGTTCCCAAGTGAAGAAATTAAATTCCAGAGAGTGAGCATAACTTGCCCAATATTATACAGCTTTAAACCCTGAATTGAAGTTTACTCCCATATCTATTTTGATTCAGAATATATACTTTTGCCTCCTCTATGAAGATTTCTGTCTGTTCCTAGCTATACTAGCAGGAGATCATATGATTTTAAATGTTTGAAAACTGAAGACACACTAGAATATTTCTTTTCTGATGGAGTATTGTACTATACAGTCCTATTTGAGATGTCTGCAATAGAATGGAGGTCTGCTGTATTAATTTGTAAATATTTTACCAAACATATTTATTGGGAATATATTATGTGCCATCTCATGGAGAGAAAATTGAAAGAAATAAGAGGAATAGGAAATGCCATTGAAGAATATGTAATCAAAGAAATAGGGCTAATGAAGCCAGTCCCGTAAAGAAAGGAGCAATATAACAGTTTCTCAATAAACTAAACAGAATTATTGTGTGA
>BDUI01007095.1:39480-51074 GCA_002335545.1 Apodemus speciosus
AAGCATTCTTCGCCTCCCATGTGGGGTGGGAACAGGCTCTGGATGCAATTTCCTCCCCTTATTATACTGCTACATACCCTCATCCATGCTTTCTGACTAGCCTCTTCATGACCCCTCGTATGAAAGTTCTGTAGCAGTAAGAAAGAACTGGCAGTCCCATCCCTTGTCAGGATACACTCTTGGCGCTATTTCCAGTCCTACGGGTGCTTGGCTTACAATGTGAGCTCAGTAAATGTTTGCATGGGAGAGGAGTGGAGGGAAAGAAAACGGACAATGATACGGGGATACMATCAGGTAGAACTTCTCATGATCTCCAGCACTGCAGGATGACTGTGATCGACACTGGCTAATCCGGTACTTCAAAATAGCTAGTAGAGAGGACTTGGGCTGTTCCCAACACACACAAAAATGGTGAATTTGTGTGTCATTATGCATATGTCAATGACCCTGAACTGATTGCTATACATTGTACACATGGATGGAAATGCTATTTTATACCCATAAATATGTATAGTTATTGTGTGTCAATTAAAGATAAACATAATAAATATCCCAGACAGAAGAAATGGAAGGATGGAGAGAAGATACCCAAAGCCTAAAAGGTGAAGGTGGACCACAGGTTTGATCTGTCATATGATAGAGCTATCCATTGTCACACTGGGGCAAAGATGCAGCTTGCCTTTCCGTATGACCTTCAGGTGGGGGAGTGGCAGTTCTTCCTGCCATGTAGGTAAGCAAACACTAACTCAGGGATGTGGTTCACCATGAGTAGTCATGGTGCAAACACCCAGACAAAACACACAGGAAGCATACATGTAGCTGATGTGGTTCCATCAGATTAAGCCCTCGAAGCTCAGACTGACTCTCAAAGAGCGTGTTCCCTTGGCCGGCTCCCGGCTCCATCCGTTACTGATGTTGTCCTGTGCAGCTTCCTGTGGTTTCTCTTACTCCTTCCAAGACTCGTGGTTTTAACCTCTACCTGCAGAAGGTTCTTTCTACACCCCTGTCTCTGGCGTCCAGGGTGAACATTGATGGAGAAGTCCTTTTTTAGTACAAATAAACTCTCTAAAACCTATTCAATGTGCACTGGCACTTATGAAATGAATATTAGGTATTTTTGTAACCTTGTGCAGTGAGGTGCCTGGCAGGAAGATGTATATCCACACCTTATCTGTCTCGCACCCTCCAATAATTTAACACGCCATAGGATCAGTGATCTAGGAAACCGAAGGTACCCGCAAAACTACTAGAATCATTTTAACTGTATTTTGTTAACATTCTTTAAAACCCTTTATAATTGTCTTGTCTTCTCTGAGCACATACATTATTTGTGACAGTTTGGAGCTGTACTGATGTGGGACCATGATAGAAGAGTCACTCTTTCTAGGTTTACAAGGATGGTTGACCTAAATGGCTCAGGTTCACTGTGCTTTTCCTGAATGGATGCTGTCAAGAGATCATTTCTCACATGGCCCTGAGCCCCTAGGATCATCTCTTCCTCATCTTTTTTTCTTCTAACTCAGACTAAGAAAATACACAGTCAAGTGGCTGACCAGAATATTCACTGACTCTGGTAAGTATTGACAGTAGATATGGTGTCTTCCTTTCCTGCTGAAGTCAAAGATTCCCCAGGTACCAGGCCCTTCTAAGGACAACTTTGGCACTGTGCCCCAGACAATAGACAGGTCAAAATCGACAGACAGCTCCACTGAGCTATGGATTGAAACTTGAACTTCACTAGATTTTAAACGTAGCAACTGTAGATTGTCATACTTGAGGATTGTAAAAAAAACAATTTAGCAAGAATTTTCCCAAAATGTACTCTATGATATTGCATAAAGTTTCAGAGATATCTGTGGGGCTCTGCTATGTTTCATTTTTAAAAAGTCTATCGTGCTTTCTCTTTTTTAAACTGTCATGAAAACTCACTCTTGCATGTGCCGTGAAACCTTTAGCCTGCTCAGCCCTGCCTACATCCGCTTGCAGGTGAACTCATTTGGGGTGGGAAGGCATTCTTTATGAAGCCACTCTTCACCTGCCAATCACACGCAAGTGAAAAATCCCATGGGCTTTTCAAGAACACGCTAATGTTGATACAAACTGCTTTACCGCACATGCTCAGGGATCCTATTGGAAAAGTAAAAATAATTTCTACTGTGTTCCTTCCTCACTGGCCACACAGACTTCTAATTCTGAAGTCTCGTTTCATGAAACTCACCTCTTCTTACCATTGGACTATAAAAGGAGAAGCTATAATGGACTTTAACTTTCAAAATATGCAAAGAAACACCATTTTTATACCTTTGATCGTAGCAGCACATATGAAGTCCTATTTAGAAAAAGCGTTCAAAAACAACTGAAAATGTGGGTTTTTTTTTAAGAAGACACAGTTTGCTAACCTGATTATAAAACAGCAGACTTACTGACAGGATGTGCAAAGTTACAGTTATATTTACAACTATAAAAAGATGCCAAGACATCACACTTTTCCAATATCCTTTTCAATCCTGCATTTCAGTGATTTTTTTTCATAGTAGGGTAATCTATATATAACTTTCTGTAATGACTGTGACAAAATGAAATTATCTAAAATCTCAACATGGAGAGAAAAGCCCAGTTTATTAATTTATTTACTTATTTATTTATTTGTGTGTATATCCATGTATGCATCATGTGGTGTGCCTGTGTGTGTTTATGCATGTGCAGAAGTGTGCGTGTGTGTGGAGGACGGAGGGTAACCTCACGTGTCTACCTTGTCCTTTGATTCAGGGTCTCTTGTTGTTGTGAGTCTCATGAGTTAGGGTAGGCCAGCTGGCCAGTGAGCTCAGAACTCCTATCTCCTATCTATGGAGCATTGGGATTATAAGCCCATACAGCCACATCTCACTTCTCTTTCAAACATGGGTTCTGGGTAATCTCAGATCCTCACACTTGCACAGCAAGCATTTTACTATCTAAGTTCTCTCTCCAGTCCCCTAGTTTAGTCTTATAACCAAACTAATAAATATGGAGGGAAGGAAAGTGTCTTAGTCAGGGTTTCTATTCCTGCACAAACATCATGACCAAGAAGCAAGCTGGGGAGGAAAGGGTTTATTCAGCGTGCACTTCCACATTGCTGTTCATCACCAAAAGAAGTCAGGACTGGAACTCAAGCAAGCCAGTAAGAAATATCCCTCCATGGCCTCTGCGTCAGCTACTGCTTCCTGACCTGCTTGAGTTCCTGTCCTAACTTCCTTTGGTGATCAACAGCAATTGGGAACTGTAAGCTAAATAAACCATTTCCTCCCCAACTTGCTTCTTGATCATGATGTTTGTGCAGGAATAGAAGCCCTGACTAAAACAGAAAGTATGCATGTGAGAAACTATATCACAGGTCACGGGTAATAACACAAATGAAAATCTGTGGATTTGACAAGTCAAGTCATAGAGCTAGCAAAACTCAAGAGTTTATGGTCTTCACATAAAAACACTTCTCAAGAAAAAGAAGACCTC
Source organism: Apodemus speciosus (assembly GCA_002335545.1). Lineage (NCBI taxonomy): Eukaryota > Metazoa > Chordata > Mammalia > Rodentia > Muridae > Apodemus > Apodemus speciosus. The sequence continues at coordinate 42,973 of BDUI01007095.1, forward strand.
ATGAGTTGGAAGCATAACACTCAGACGAAATAAGTGTAATTAGAGAGATGGCAGCATTGTATAAAGTAGTGTTTACAAAGTAAGAGAGGCCTCATTGTTTCAGCCTTCCTGAATAGATCTGAAAATGCTGTCAAACGTCAGGTTTTTCAAGGTCATATCCAAATGGTAACACTCATCTGAATTAACCTGACAGATTTCTCTGAAGCTAGAGTCTCATCTTGCTGCTACCCACCATCCAGGTCTACTCCAAAGGAAAAGAGAGCAAGACACAAAATAAGCTAAGAGGCCGCAGTGCTTGATGAGATCCCAGGAAAGAGAAATGAAGCTTTCCAAAGACAAGTGCTCATAGGATCACACATTTCCTCCTTCCATGGAGTGTATTTAAATGGTTATGAAAAAGTCTCCCCCAAAAAAAGTCTCCCCCAAATCAATGTCTTCTTAGGATAATAAGACTTACCACCAGGCTTATAAGAAGGAAGTTTTTGTTCTCTGCAACATTGGAAGGGAGAAGATGGCATAAAGGCTATCGGTGATGTGACATGAATGCTCCAAGAAAAAGCAAGAACCAAATTTTTCGAGTACGAACTACAACAATGAGAAGCATGGCAAGCGACCCCCAAGGGTGAGATGGGATACTCATCTATACTTTTGAGGCAACCAACATCAGACTAATTGGACTTGAGATCTGCTCAAAGAAGAGGGAATCCGTGCCTCGGCTACAAATGTAGTCAACTCCCTATGACTGGCAAGGTGGTGAAGCCTAGAGAAGGACCCACTGGTGCCACTTTCCTCCATCAGAATAATTTCCAGCTGTAACATAAGTGTTATCTTCCTACCCACAGGTAAGACATTTGTTTTGGCCGCAGATGGAGAGACCACTACCCAACTCTACAACTGGTTAAAATGAAGAGGACAGTTGACTGTGGGGAGCCTAGCCCCAGCTGATACAACTACAACATAACCCCTGGACCTGAGAGGCCCAGGGAACATCGTAGAGGAAAGGAGTGAAAGACTGTGAGGGCCAGAGGACCAGGGATCATGCAAAACAGCTCCGATAATGTGAGGATTTGAATCAGAGCAAGTTTTCAAATGCATGTCTGCTGTCCACACTCTACCCAGCACCCTGTTCTTTCTGCTCTCCCACAGAGGGCATTCACTTCTGTGTTTCATTGTTTTAGTCTATATAAGGGGAATAAGTATCCCTGCCCATCTCATGGAGTTGCTGCTAGAATCTCATGACAGAGACTTAGAAATTGAAAGGTACTGTGAATGTAAGACAATAGTAATCCACTCAGGTTTGTAAATCTGAGATCCTTCTGTTTGTATTTAAGGTTAAACCTAGGCTTTAAGGCAATGACTCTCAACCACCATGCCCAGAGGACAATTTAACAACACACGGTATCTGGAAGAGTTTTTTGGTTGTCTCACTGGAGCAGAGACATGTATCAGCATGTAGTGGGTAGAAGTCAAGAATATAGAATGCTATAGAATGCTGGGCAGCCTCACCTGCCAAAACAGAACTTATCCTACGAGAAATTCCAACATTCTGAAGTTTAGAAACCTTATTTTATATATCTAGATCCTCAGTAAGAAACCTAGGCACAGAGTATCTACTGAAATTTCCTGCTTCTCAATATTTGATCACTGGGTTAACAAGACTTTTCATCACTGACAAAAACTGGTGATTTTAAGGGAAAAAAAGATTTATTTGGCTCATAGGTTCAGAAGCCTCAGTCCATCAAGACATGGAGACAGGGCAGAGTTGAGTAGGTAACATCATCATGTAAAAGAAGCATGAAGAGAGTGCCTGTACTCATAGACTTCATTAATTTTAACTCATTTCATCTGAAACTCCAGCCTACTGGCTGGTGCTACTCACATTCAGAAAAAGTTTGCCCCCATCCCTGGTCAGTCCTCTCTAGAAACATTATGACTAGACCCAGTAGTTAGCTTTACTAACCTCATAGGAGTTTATCAAATCAATCAAGTTGGGCATCAAGAGGAACTATCTCAATGTCTACTGCCAATGTCTACTTCATTCTTGAAGAACTAAGTGCCTTTGGTGTGACTCTGCCAGGAGACCTTAAAAGCTCCCAGCTTATTTCTCTGGGGTATTTCCTATGTCTTTTTCCCTTTGATGACTATGAGTGTTATATGTTTAAAGACCATAGCTTTAAAGAGCATAACTATGTATGTTCTGTGCTGGGAAACCTCCTAAACGATGATGAGACCAAAGAATGATCTGGAGATCACTGACACAAACTTTATGCCTGGCAAGATACTCTTCATGAAAAAGGGAGTAGCTTAACATATTTTTAAATACTATCTACTTTTTATAAACAAACATACAACTTTAATTCTTAACATTTTTAAAAGCAAAAGGTATGATCACGTATTACTAAGTTGGCCTCTCAGTTCTACACTTCTGAGTTATGGGAGCATCCTCAACCCTAGACGATCTTTCATACTCTGAGTGACTCCACCAAATGGGTAATTTTATCCAAGGGACAAAGTCACAACTGTTTCTGGATGTTGAGGGGTGGCAGGGTTTATGTGTAATTTTGAATATTTTCCTTAAATCTGAGTAATTTTACTTTATAGCAATAATTCTTATCACTCGAAAATGCCTTTAAAGATAGGAAATGTGTTTTTATTTTTTAAGTATCTATCTATTTATGTATATGAGTGCTCTATCTACACGTATGCCTGCATGATAGAAGAGGGTATTAGATCCCATTATAAATGGTCCTGACCATATGGTTGCAGAGACTTGAACTCGAGACCTCTAGAAGAGCAGCCAGTGTTCTTAACCACTTAGCCATCTCTGCATCCTCCTAACCAATTTTTAAATGAACAAACTAGGGGGTGATTACTACTATCAGACCACTTATAATGTCTCTACTTACAAAAGAGACACTACAGAAAGAAAGAAAATAATTGCAGAAAGRCAATGCCAAAGAGTGACTGTGCAGGTAAGTGTAAGGAATGTACAGTGTGCCCACATAAGTTCACAGACACACAATGTGTCCATCTATACACAGAAGCATACAGAATGCTCACATGTACCAGAGACACACAGTGTGCCCACACGTACACACAGTGTGCCCACAGGCACACAGTGTGTGGAACAAGAACAATGCCAACCGTCTAAGAATTTCTGAAGACAAATCTAAAGTACTAGACAAATTGAGAGTATGAAAATTGAAGTATTCTAAGGTCCTTCATAAGAAAAATTGGGATAGTATTAAGTTTCACATTTTTCTTAAATATGTGTGGTAAAACTTTACAGGTAGCCATAAGAAATGGAATTATCCTACATAAATTCAAATTGCATGAAAGTGAAAAGAAGAAAAATAAAAATCTTAAAGCACCAAAAGTCATATTCATTACAATTTAAAAAAAAACAGGAAATAGGGAAGGAGGAAAGGCTGCCGAGAATAAACAAGACAGAAAATTAGCAGTTAAGAAAAATAATTCTGTAACCATAAAAGTATAATTGGGAAATATCGCACAAAGGCCTATTACTGTCATGATTTTCATTCTACTATAAAGCAGCTATGCTAATATAAAACAAAATTATTTGTGACAGTAAAAGTGTTATTGAGTGTGCAGGTGATAAAAGTTGAATTCACTAATAGAGCGTATCGTAACTATAAATAAGCTTAAAATCAGCCTCATCCACGTTTAGATATCCATCAACATACATATGGCAGTGGAAGAATGTAAAATGCAAGGGAGTCGACATAACCACCAACAGAATATTTCAACATAGTTCACCCTATCCTTACTAAGTAAAGCAAGCAGACACAAACATGAATAAAGATATCCAACACGTCCTCTGAGGTCAGAGGATATTTGCATGCACATTGGTCTGCAGTGTCTTTCCTTCTCCAGGATAGGTAAGCACATTCCGTGTTACCCAAAGACTTTGTTGGTTTGAGAAGTGTAAAGAAAAATGTCATATTACTTGAGAGACTGAGAAAACTTGGAGGGTTTTCCTCCTTAAATCAAATTGTTTCTCGGATAGACTAAGGAGATGGCTCGGCAGATAAAATCCTTGCCTCTCAAGCATGAAGGCCTGAGTTTGGTTCCTCGGAACCTCCATGAGAGCTACAATCTCAGTGCAATAGTCAGAAAGGGGCAAAGAAGAGGGAAGCCCCAGAAATTCCCGGGGCAGCTCTCCTGATGTAGCACCAGTGAACATGGGACAAGACCATGTCCCAAACAATGTAGAAGAAAACCAACTCTCCAATGTTATCTAAACCCCTCATACACGCCATGACACTCTCAAACACACATACTACACATACACACATACATATACAGACACTACACATATATACATACAGACATACACATGCACATACTAAACACATTTTTATACACATACATACCAACACTACACACACAGAAACACAGGCACACCTACATCATGGACACAACCATGCATGCACACATGCATGGTTTTTTAAACTCCATTTTAAAGAGTTCAAGAGCTATTTGAAAGCTCTAGGGCTGGAGAGACAGTTCAACAATTAAGAGCAGCTACTGTTCTTGCAGAGAGCCTGGTCTGGGTCCCCAGCATCCATCTAATCATCTCACAACCTTCGTGAATTCCAGCTCCAGGATATCCCATGTCATCTTCTGGTCTCCACAGGTGCTGCACTGACATGCCCAAACACACACTCGAACATACATCCACACATAATTAAAAATAAAAAGTACCCTTTTTAAGTTCCTAGGAATTTTTGTTAATAATTTGAAATAATCCTATTGGATTTTCTTAAGGTTCTCGGATTCAATGCATGCGAGGGTGTCATGGTGTGTACGTGGAGTTTAGAAGAGTCTAGTGACAAGTACATCAAGCAGTCTTCAAATTTCCACTAATAAACTATTTGAATAATGATGGAATAGTCCCCCACTTGATAGATACAGGCATTTAAAATAATATATGTGGTCCATACAGGCATCTTTCTGTCTAATATAGCCACTGAAGTAGGAATGCGATGGTGAGCTATTATCACTATTTGACATCAAAGATGTACAATTCTGATGACAATGTTTGCCATGAACTTCAGCTAATGTACTTCTTTCCCTTGTCCTCCTATGCGCTGATGGGCCATCCATTCGTACATCTCCCTCCACAGCAGTCATCTCATACTTAATTCTACCACTAATCTTCTTCCCCCCGCAGCACCTCCATAAACAACTCACACAGAATGCCGCTGGTTACAAAACATCAATTTTATGATTTAAAAAAAAAAAAAAAGGAGAGAATTAGAGCAAGCAAATGGGGAATGCCCTTCAGAAAGGAGGCTTATAAGAGCCGCTGATAGATAACATGAAAGCGAAAAATGGATTATGATAATGGAGACCTCATCCATGAAATACAAGCCCCAGCTGAAAGGAGGAAGAGAACACAAGCCCTCGCTCTCTGGCTGGCGAGGCACAGGTCAAACAACTTGCCACCTATTGATCTACTGGCTCAGCGGGGCACCATTGTAACTCCCCTGGTGTATTCAGAAAGGAAGGCTTTATCAGAGGGATTACACAGCAAACCTGACCCATCACACTAGGAAATGCTTATCAACTATTGGAACCTGTCACCTAGATTTTGAATTATGGCAGAAAAGGCAAAATATTAATATGTGTGACTATGCACATGCACACACACATGTACACATATATACGTGCATGGTTACACACATACCTTATATGTTGATGAAAATATGAGCTTCTATTCCCTACACTGTGGCTGATATTGATCATGGGACCATACAAACAAGAGGGTATGGGATATCAATCAAAACTGCTGACTGCAAACACATGCAGATCTGCAACTCGGAGTCTAAGATATGACGGTAGCCTAAAAATATATCAAAACAAAGCTCATAAGAAAAAGTTAGAGACACAAAAAACTTGCTCTCACAATTATTCCTTTGTCACAAATAATTACAAATACAAATAAAAGCAAAAGAAGGGAGTTAATCATCAGATAATTCTAGTTTTAAGGAGACACTGATGTAAAACCAGAAATGTAATATTCCAGTCAGCTATATCTTTTCCAATAGCATTTTATTGTCTCAGAGGTAAATTCATGGCTAAAAGTTAGCCAATCAATTGTGGAGGGGAAACAATTAAAAATAACAAGAAGAAGAAGAACACACTACTGCAGTGKTCGTTACTCAGCTCATATACCACTGTCTGCACTCAGGGCAGAGGCATTAACCACAGCACTCGGCACAAAGTCCACAAAGGACAGAACAGTCCTCTGAACACAGTGATCCAGGCAACTGCAGACAAATGGCCTGGACCGGAACATGAATCTCTTTGTAATTCACAAAATCCATTTACTTGATAATTTGCAAGTGGCTTGTTTCCTCACTTTTCAGGCTATAAAAGCAAATTTGAACAAATTAAAATCTACTTAACCATTGCCTCCACTGCAGAATTAAAGAACTATCCTTGGGGAATGTAGGAGACTGTTCAATACACTTCAATTTGTCAGCTTCTAATTTTGTGTATTAAATTTGTTTTAATGCACTTTCCCAGGGTAAGTAAACTGAGGGAAGAAAGGAGGAAATTAAAAAAAAAAACAGTATCTTTTGCATCGTTATGCATTAAAGAAAATGAGCTGGTTATTATAACACGGTTAACTACTGTGTCCCTGGCTAACCTCTTTGTCTATTCCATGCAACGCTCCAAGCAAACTGTCTCCTTCCCTAGATACTCAAGGCAGAGTCTAACTACAAAACATATCAGTTCTTCTAAAATGCACGAGTTCCTGGCCATTGATTGTATGATTACCCTAAAACTCAATAGGTCATTATACTTTTCTTGGGTTCAGTGCCCCAGAGAAAGAAAAATGTCCAGCTTTAACCTTTTTCATCGCAGGTTAATGGCATGGAAAAAAGAAAACAGAACTTTGTGGAAGGTCTGAACTGGGTTCCATGTCTCAAAAGAAACATATTTACTACCTTGGAAACTCATCATAGAGATCAGCTTCCAATTCAAAACGGCAAGGCCAACGGCCTCCCATTCAAAACCCAACTGAAATATTTACACATTTAACTCTTACATACATACATATACATGTATACATACATACACACACATACACACACGGATGAGAAAGGGAGAGAGAAGCTGTTATTTAAAATAATAAAAACACATTGAAGGCAGACAGTAAAGGCTAAATATACAATCACATAGGATCAGATTGGATCAGCTTGACAGAAGAGGACTCTAGAAATGTCACCAAGAAAACTGTGGCCAGACTATTAGAAAAAGTACACTCAGGCCAGCTGACTAGAAAAGTCCCTTGCCTGCTAATTATCTCTAAACAAAGAAAGCAATCTACCTGGGTTGTCTATACTCTAACCAGAGGCCTGAGATAAGAATGGTGGGCTCTGAAGTAATATACAGCCCCCATATCAGATGCTCAGGCGTGAAGAAGCCACAGCCCTGCTTTTGACTTTGTTCTGTTTGCCTCTAGAGCCTGAGGGTTCTATGTCTTGAGGAAGCTGCACTGGCAGCCTCGTGTGTGTCGAAGCCCTTGGAAGCATTCCGCCGAGACAGAAATGTGTCCCAGTCACTTTCGCTCTCTCCCCCTTTGTTTCCCAAACTGGATAGAGACTAATGACCCTCCCATCCCAGCCCTAGTAAAGGAACCTCAGCCTCAAAAAGGAGAAGCACAGAGATAGAGGTAACAGAGCATAAGACAGGGGCAAAGGGAAGGCTACCCTGAAAGAAACAACTCACACGCAAGAACTGTGTTCAAGAGGCCATTACAGCTCATTCTGGTGACGGATGCAGTAGTCATGTCCACAAAGACAAATTAGGAAAAGGAAAAAGCACATTAAACTACCAAAAACTCCCAGGAAAGTGAAACCTTAAAATATATTTATTGATTCTGGGTGGTGGTGGTGCCGGCGGCGGCGGCACTTTAATCTTGACACTCAAAAGGCAAAGTCAGGAGAATCTCTGGGTGCAAATTCCAGGACAGCCAGCACTACACAGAGAAACCATGTCTCAAAAACAAAACAAAAAAAAACTGTGTGTGTGTGTGTGTGTGTGTGTGTGTGTGTGTGTGTGTGTGTGTG
>BDUI01007098.1:40152-54671 GCA_002335545.1 Apodemus speciosus
TATATATATATATATATATAAAATCCAATTGGTCCAAAGCTTCAATTAGTTTCACTGTGTCCCTGTTTAGTTTCTGTTTTCCTGATTGGTCCATTGAGGAGGGTGGAGTGTTGAAGTCACCCACAATTATTGTGTTAGGTACAATGTATGCTTTGAGCTTTAGTAAAGTTTCTTTTATTGTCCCTTCTCCCACTTCAGCATTCGAACTAGGTGGTTCGGCCTCTGCTCTGTTCAATCCTTGACCCATTAATTACCTGGCCTTTGTTCTATATAGAACAACCCAGCCTCACCTGGAAGCCACGGGATCATTCTGGAGCCAACCACCTGCTGAGATCTGGAGCCAGCATGATCCCAAGACTCTGCCTCATGCCTGGCGGGAGGGAATCTTCCGGACTATATATTGGCTTATATTTATTAAAATTGGGGTCTTGAAAGGCAATGTCTCCTTGACCCAATTCTTTTTGCACCACTTTTCCCATCCATCCCAAAAGTTTCTCTTGCAGAGCCAGTCCAGCATAGCTGCAGATAGTTATGGAACTCAACATTTTATGAATGAGGGTGCCCTTGCATTTGGAGCATAGATGTTCAGAATTGAGAGTTCTTTTTGGTGGATTTTTCCTTTCACCAGTAAGAAATGCTCCTTCTGTGTCTCTTTTCATGACTTTAGGTTGAAAGGCAATTTTATCTGATATTAGAATGGCTCAGCTTTTTTCCTGAGACCATTTGCTTGTAAAATTGTTTTTCAGCCTTTTACTTTGAGGTAGTCTTTGTCTTTGACACTGAGGTGTGTTTCCTGTATGCAGCAAAATATAGCGTCCTATTTACATATCCAGTCTCTTAATCTATGTCTTTTTATTGGGGATTTGAGTCCATTGATGTTAAGAGATATTAAGGAATAATGATTATTACTTTCTGGGGTGTTTTTTTTGTTGTTGTTGTTATTTTAAAGTTTGTGTGGTTATCTCCTTTTGGTTTTGATGAAAGAAGGTTACTATCTTCCATTTTCCAGGGTATAACTTCCCTCCTTGTATTGGTGTTTTCCACCTATTATTCTTTGTAGGGTTGGTTTTGTGGAAAGATCATGTATAAATTTGGTTTTATCATAGAATATGTTGATTTCTCCATCTATGGTGATTGAGAGTTTTGCTGGATATAGTAGTCTTGGCTGGCATTTGTATTCTCTTAGAGTCTCATGAGATCTGCCCAGGATCTTCTAGCTTTCATGGTCTCTGGTGAGAAGTCTGGTGTAATTCTAATAGGTCTTCCTTTATATGTTACTTGGCCTTTTTCTCTTACTGCCTTTAATATTCTTTCTTTGTTTAGTACATTTGGGGTTTTGATTATTATATGACAGGAGGTATTTCTGTTCTGCTCCATTCTGTTTGGAGTTCTGTAGGCTTCTTGTATATCCATGGGCATCTCTCTCTTTATGTTAGGATTAGTTTTCTTCCATAATTTTGTTGAAGATATTTGCTGGCCATTTAAGTTGTAAATCTTCACTCACATCTATACCTATAATCCTTAGGTTTGGTCTTCTCATTGTGTCCTGGATTTCCTGGATGTTTTGGGTTACAAGCTTTTTACATTTTGCATTTTCTTTGACTGTTGATTCAATATGTTCTATGGTATCTTCAGCATCTGAGATTCTTTTTTCTATCTCTTGTATTCTGTTGTTGATATTTGCATTTATGACACCTGATTTCTTCCCAAGGTTTTCTATCTCCAAAGTTGTTTCCCTTTGTGATTTCTTAGTTATTTCTACTTCTGCTTTTAGATCCTGGATGGTTTTGCTCAGTTCCTTCACTTGTTTGTGCTTTCCTGTAATTCTTTAAGAGATTTTTGTGCTTCCTAGTTCACTGCTTCTGCTTGTTGTTCCAAGTTCTCCTGCATTTCTTTAAGTGATTTTTGCATTTCCTCTTTATTGGCTTCTATCTGTTGACCCATATTCTCCTGAATTTCTTAAAATGATTTTTGTGTTTCCTTTGTAAGGGCTTCTACCTTTTGATTCATGTTCTCCTGTATCTCTTTAAGAGATTTATTTATGTCCTTCTTGTAATCCTCTAATAGCATCATGATATGTGATTTTAAATCCAGATCTTGTTTTTCTGGTGTGTTGTGGTATCTAGGACTTGCTGTTGTTGGAGAATTGGGTTTGGATGCTACCATATTCGCTTGATTTCTGTTAGTAACATTCCTACATTTGCCTTTTGCCATCTGGTTATCCCTGGCATTAATTGGTCCTGTTGTCACTGGCTGGTGTTCTAACCTCCTGTGAGCCTGTAAGGCTATTTCCGCACGTCTGGATGACTGGAATTCCCCTGGCACAGATTGCTGATGGGATGCCCTATTCTTGGGTTCCATTGGAGCCCTGGTGTGCCTTGCCCCAAGAAATATTACACTCGGGTTGTCTCTGTGTACCTGTGTTGCCCTTCTGGTCTGTTCAGGAGTGAAGATGGTGGATGCTGCGGGGACCCTTTCCAAGTGCCAATCACTCTGCAACACAAATGACCCAGGAGAGGGCTGGTACACAGATGACCTGCAGAGCTGCCCAGGTCTTGGGCACAGGCAGAAGTCTGGAGGCCTGTGTCTCAAGAGATGTTAAACTTGGGATATCTCTGTGTACCTGGTGTAGCCTGTCTGGTCCGTCTGAGAGGGAATATGGTGGATGCTACAGAGATGCTTTCCAAGTGCTGATCATTCTGCAGGGCAAATGAACCAGGACAGGGCTGGCACACAGACAACCTGCAGAGCTGCCCAGATCTTGGGCACAGGCAGAAGCCCAAGATCTGGGCAGCTCTGCAGGTTGGACTGTGTCCTGAGCGATGTTAAACTCGGGATATCTCTGTGTACCTGGTACTCCTGTCTGTTCTGCCCGGGAGAGAAGATGGCTGAAATTTGCTTCCTAAGCACCGTGCCAGGCCACCAAGACCCTTTAATGGTTAGAGGCAATGATCTGATACTTGGAAGGATAGATTTAAGCCCACTGGAGAATATAGTCCACATTAAGTCTGCCCGGCTCAACACCTCTCACTGAGTATCATCTCCTCTCCCTTCACTCCCTCATTTCTCCTTCACAGTTCTGCTTCTTTCTACAAGTTAACAACTCCCCTGTCAACATGATAACTATCAATGTGGGTCCACATAGATTTTACATTACAGATGTAACATATTCAAAATTTCCCTGCAAACTAAAGGAGACAGAAAAAAACAGTGAGAATCCTCTCTTCATCATTCAGGTCTACTTTTAGGCTAAAGAATCAGAACATATTCAAAATGACCCCTCCCTGAATCTTAAAACAAACAAAATTATTCTTGACTTCTCTTAACTCGATGGTTCTGTTACGATTTTCTTTCTGATGACATTGGCTGTGGTTCTGTGATGAAAACCAGGGCCTTGTACTTAAAAGAGAAGTTCACTGCTATTGAACTACATCCTTAGCCAGGCAGTGGTGGCATAAGCCTTTAATCCCAGCACTTGGGAGGCAGAAGCAGGCAGATTTCTGAGTTCGAGGTCATAATGGTCTACAGCATGAGTTACAGGATAGCCTGGGCAATACAGAGAAACCCTGTCTCAGAAAACCTAAAAATAAAAATAAAAATAAGATCTTCTCTCCAGCAACTGAGCAGGCTGGTACAGCCAAGAATGCAGGGAACACCCAAGTGTCAGAACAGCTGGAATAGGGTTTGCCAAGGCCCCACCTGCACCCAGGAGCTGGGAAGTGCCACAGCACTCTGGGCCAGGGGAGTGCCGGTAACCCAGGGGAGCTGAGACAGGCTTGCAGGCACACAAGAGGGACAAGTTCTACCCAGAGACAGCAGGATCAACTAACACCAGAAATAATCAGACAAAAGGCAAATGTAGGAACATCACTAACAGAAATCAAGGCAACATGGCACCATACAAACCCAATTCTCTGAAAACAGCAAGTCCTGGATACCCCAACACACAAGAAAAGCAACATTTGGATTTAAAATCACAGCTCATGATGCTGATAGAGGGCTTCAAGAAGGACATAAATAGCTCCTTTAAAGAAATACAGGAGAACACAGGTAAACAGGTAGAAGCCCTTAATGAATTTCAGGAAAGCACAACCAAACAGGTGAAGGAATTGAACAAAACTATCCAGGGTCTAAAAATAGAAGTAAAAAACAACAAAGAAATCACAAAGGGAAACAACTCTGGTCATAGAAAACCTAGGAAAGAAGTCAGGAGTCATGGATGAAAGCATCAACAACAGAATATAAGAGATAGAAGAGAGAATCTCAATCTATGCAGATGATACCATATAAAGCATTGTATAACAGTCAAAGAAAATGCAAAATACAAGAAGCTCCTGACCCCAAACATCCAGGAAATCCAGGACAAAATGAGAAGACCAAACCTAAGGATTATAGGTATAAAAGAGAGTAAAGATTTCCAACTTAAAGAGCCAGTAAATGTCTTCAACAAAATTATAGAAGAAAACTTCCCTAACCTAAAGAAAGAGATGCCCATGAACATACAATTAACCTACAGAACTCTAAATAGATTTGACCAGAAAAGAAATTCTTCCCATCACATAATAATTAAAACACCAAATGCACTAAACAAAGAAAATTAAAAGCAGTAAGGGAAAAAGGTAAAGTAACATATAAAGGTAGACCTCTCAGAATTACACCAGACTTCTCAACAGAGACTATGAAGGCCAGAAGATCCTGGGCAGATGTCATACACAAATGCCAACCCGGACTGCTATATGCAGCAAATCTCTCAATTACCATAGATGGAGAAACCAAGGCATTCCATGACAAATGTACATAATATCTTTCCACAAATCCAGCCCTTAAAAGGATAATGAATGGAACACACCAACAAAAGGAGGAAAACTACACACTGGAAAAAATTTAAAAATTAATCTTCTTTTAACAAACCACAAAGAAGAGAGCCACACAAATATAACTCTACCTCTAATAACAAAAATAACAGGAAGCAACAATCACTTCTCTTTAATATTTCTTAACATCAATGGACTCAATTCTCAAATAAAAAGACATAGACTAACAGATGGATACATAAACAGGACCCAACATTTTGTGGCACACAGGAAACCCACCTCAGGCACGAAGACAGCCACTACCTCAGAGTAAAAGGCTGGAAAACAATTTCCCAAGCAAATGGTCCCAAGAAACAAGCTGATGTCGCCATCCTAATATCAAATAAAATTGACTTTCAACCTAAAGTAATCAAAAAAGATAAGGAAGAATACTCAGACTCATCAAAGGAAAAATCTACCAAGATGAAATCTCAATTCTGAATATATAGTCTCCAAATACAATGGCACCAACATTCATAAAAGGAAGTTTAATAAAGCTCAACATGCACATTGCACCACATACAACAATAGTGGGAGATTTCAACACCCCAATCTCATCAATGGACAGATCAGGGAAACACCAAACTAAACAGAGAAACAGTGGCAGTAACAGAAGTTATGAACCAAATGGATTTAACAGATATCTATAGAATACTTTATCCTAAAACAAGAGAATATACCTTTTTCTCAGTACCTCATGATACCTTTTCCAAAACTGACCATATATTTGGTCACAAAACAGACCTCAGCAGATATAAAAGATTGAAATAATCCCATGCACCTTGACAGATCACCACGGACTAAGGCTGGCCTTCAATAACAACAACGACAACAACAACAACAACAAAAAGCCAGAAAGCCTACATACACATGGAAACTGAACAACACTCTACACAATGATAACTTGCTCAAGGAAGAAATAAACAAAGAAATTAAAGACTTTTAAGAATTTAATGAAAATGAAGGTACAACATACTCAAACTTATGGGACTCAATGAAAGCAGTGCTAAGAGGAAAACTCATATCTATGAGTGCCTCCAAAAATAAACTGGAAAGAGCATACACTAACAACTTAACAACACAGCTGAAGGCTCTAGAACAAAAAGAAGCAAATACACCCAAGAGGAATAGATGACAGGAAATAATCAAACTCAGGGCTGAAATCAACCAGGAGAGAAGAAGCAAATCCAACTGTGAACTATACAAGCTATACCCCCAATGTATCAGGCAACATATGTTCACATGTGCAGTAATGGTATAATTTCTGTCTTAGTTACTTTTATATTTCTGTGACCATGGCAACTTATAAAAGAAAGAATTTAATAAGGGGCTCACAGCTCAAAAGGTTAGTCCATGACTATCAGGGTAAGGAGCATGACAACAGGCACACAGGAAAAGCTTGACACTGGTTCTTTACCTTCAAAGTATTTTTTGAGTTCCTTGAACACTCTTATCCTTAATCCTCTGTCATAACTATATCTGGCAAAGGTTGTCTTTCACACTGTGGATCCATCTTCACTCAATATTCCTTTGGTTTTTTTTTTGTGGGCAGTGCTGTATTAATAGTTTTCTGTTTCTATGATGAAATGCATGACCAAAAGCAACTTGGGTACAAATTATTTATTTCTGGGTTACATTTCCAGAAGAATAGAGCCACCATGGTATCCCCATGGAAGTATGAACAGAAAGCTGGCTTGTCATATTTCATCCACATACAGGAAAGAGAGAAAATAACAGAGACCAGAGACCACCATGCCACCCACAGAACTGCCCTCTGGCACATGCAACAGGCAGGTTGTAGATACCTGCTTGCCCAATTGCAAGAAGATGTCACCCAGTAACCTGCCAGCTGTGTTGTCAATCTTCAGTGGGAGTAACCACAATGTGCAAGTATGTATCGGACAGATGGGAGAGTAAGAGAAGTGGAACAGTTTGAGTATTATGAAGATACATGGAACTGGAGACTTGAGAGTGGCCAGCAGTGGCTGCACTCAGGAGAGTGGGCCCTGCACCTCAGCTGGGCAACACAGTGGAGATGGCCTTCATAGTAATGGCACAGACAAGCTGACTCCCCAGGGGTATGAGAGTGGAAGAGCTGGTCCAGTCCCTCACAGGCTGTAGCACTTGGAAGAGTGGACTCCATGTCTTGACTTGGCAGCATAGTACAGGTGGCTCTGAAGCCATTGGGGTATGTGAGACAGCCTGGGAGCAGGAGAGCAGATCTGACCCTGCATGCTGCTGATGGCAGCATTGGGCAGCCTAGCTGGAGCAGTGCTGGAGAACTTGCACTGGTGGTATGGAAAAGGGAGAGTAGGCATACTGACCAGCTCAGCTACCACCCAGGGCCAGATCCAGGGCTCTAAGTTGGTCTACCCCCTATATCATCTGTGAATTGCTGGGACTCAAGAAAGTGCCAGTCCTTCTGACCCAAAGCTGCAGAATCTCCATGGCACAGGGCAACAACAGGATAGCCAGGATGAGTCCCAAAGAGGATCCAGTATTGATGTTGTTGTAGAAGCAAGAAATCTCGAATTAGACCAATGACTCATTGCAATAAAGATATGTGGATAGAGAGATATATTTTGACATACTACAGCTTCCATGATGACATGATTTCTATGCTTTGGTCGGTGGTGGTGGTGTGATAGTGGTGTAGTGGTGTGTGTATGTGTGTGTTTGTGTATGTGTGTGTTTGTGTGTTTGTGTGTGTGTGTTCTTTTGGGGGGAGGTTGCAAGGGCAAAGGGAAGAGATGAGGGGATAGGAAGATAAATGGGACTGGGATCTATGATGGGATTCACCAAGACTCAATAAAAAGTTAAACAAAAAATGAATTGCCATTGTTATGGTGTCTATTCATACAGTAGAAACCTTAAGACAAACATACACAACCTGGAGAACAGGAATTCGATACATGATCCTGTGAGAGGCGTTTCTCATTCAAGCTACTACATTCCACCTCCACAAGCTCATCGCCATATAACACAAAGAATTCTTGCTTCAACTTCAAAAGTACCCTTAGTCTTTAATAGTTCCAACATTATTCAAAAGTCCAAAGTCTTTTCTGAGACTCAAAACAACCCCTTAACTCCCTCCCCTGCATAATAAAAACTCAGATATATACTTATAATGTATAGTTGCACTGAATATGCTTAACATTCCAAAATGGATGAATAGTGAGAAAAGACTGGAACAAAGCAAGACAAAAGCTCAGAAAGTGAAACACCAAACTCTTAGCTATATTTCTAGAATCTCATCTTCAGGGTTAAATGGTTAAAGTGACTCTGTCATTCCATGGTTTCTACCTATAACATATACACACCCTTAGGCTGGTTCCATTTTTTGCATATAGAACTTCTTGGGAGATATCTAATAGCTCTGGCATCTCCAACAAATTCAGGTCTCCATGGTAACCCAAGCTTCAATTCCCAACTTCATGTAATGGTCTTCTTGCAGAGACACTAACTTTGCTACATATTCCTTGCCCTCAGTAGCCCTTAGAAACCACAGAGAACCTATGACCGTCTAAATATGGCATCTTTCTTTTCTCCAAAACCAGTATTAAATAGATTACAGTGCTGAGGTCTGTTTCACAGCCTTTAGGTAGATTGACAGATAGGAGAGTGCTCTCTCCAAGTAGTTCAGTTGATCCGTGTCTCTTTCAGGCAGCCCTGCTTGTCCTTGCTTCTTCCAGACAACTTGTTTTTTCTTTTCTATCTTCTGGCTACTTGAACTTGATTCTACTTCTTTCAGGTAGCTTCATGATTTGCGCTTCTTCTAGACAGCTCCATCAGTTTCTAGTTACTTGGATTCCCTGAGAGAATCTCTGAGCACTCTTAACTGATTATATGCTTGGAGGGAGAGAGACCTGTGAAATCTGATCAGTTTCATGGACTTATTGAAGCTTTTGAGTTGTTTACTGGCTGAGTGTGTTTACCAGCAGGAAGGGGGGTTTCACCTCCAGTTATAACATCCTGTGTCTTACTCAACTCTCTTATAGGGTGGTATGTTTTTCCACTCTTTAGAACATCCTGTGTTTTAATAATAAGCTTACCTCCAAAATGGTAAGTTTTGTTTTTAGAGGAAACTGCTACACTATAAGCCCTTGTTCACCTCAGATACCCCATGAACCAGGCCACTGTCTGCATTATTATCATTAGTGTCTGTGGTTTTCCTATTAGAATAGCCCATTAAATTTTGATGATAGCTTTCAGCTGCTTTTCTAGTCCTGAGGTCCAAAGTGTGGTAATTTGAATGGAAATGGAGTTTATTCCATGCTTGAATTCTTGGTCCCTAGTTGGTGAAACTGTTTGGGAAGGATTAGCATGTGTGGTTTCTGTTGGAGGTGGACTCCGCCACTCTCAGTGTGCTCTTTGCCTCCTGCTTACAGTTGTTATTGTCATCATGTCTTCATTTCACAATCGTGGAATTAGTGTAAGTTCAATTAAACTCTTTCTTTTATAAGTTTCCTTGGTCATGGTGTTTTACTGCAACAATAAAAAGTAACTAATATACAAAGTCTTCTACATCCCTCACCCTGTAACACACTGCCAAAAAACCCAAGATGTTCAGGCTCTTCACAATAGTAACTCTGCTGTTTCTGGCACAAATTTCTGTATCAATTGCTTTCCTGTGACTGTGATAAAATGCCATGACCAAAATAAGTTAAATTAGAAAAATTACTTTTGATTATAGTTTTAGCTATAGAGTCTATAATAGCTGGAAGGTGGGAGTAAGAAACTGGCTGATCTCATTTCATCCATACACAGGAGTCCAAGTAAGAACAGGAAGTGGAGTGAGGTTAAATGTCTTCAAGCCTTCTATTAAAGTTTCACAAGAAACTCCACTGAATAGGGACAAAGCGTTCAAATACATTCTCTCTTCTAATTCTTTCTTGCTCATCTTTTGCTATTTTCCTTCATCATTTCTGATTTCAGGAAGGGATCTCACCTAGGGCATTTGAAGTTCAATGGGGTTTTAATCAGTGTTAAAGCCTGAGCCCATAACATATGCATTATTGTTCTAAGTGTGAAAAGAGAGAATCTAATATTTGCAATTTAGGTAACAGATATAAATGTTCTATACAAAGGAGCTCTTTTAAAAAGGAGGGTGATTTGAATTCCAAAAAGATGATAATTACTTACCCAGATGCTCAGCCAAATAATATTCTAAAATACTTTACATGTAAACATCATAAATTTCCTTTTAAAAAATTCTAATTTTAAGATTGTCAAGAAAAATCTTTCCAACAACACTAAAATACCCTGTCAGATACAAACACAGATTTCTTTTTTTTCTTTTTTTTTAATTGGATATATTCTTTATTTACATTTCATTTCCGTTTTTCCTGGTTTCCCGCCCCCCCCATGTCCCATATGTCTTTTTTACCTCTCCTCCCCCCCCCTCATTCCCCTATTCACCCCTTCCCACATCCCTGTTTTTATATTCTCCTACACTGCTGCATTGGGCCTTTCCAGAACCTGGGTCCACTCTTTCCTTCTTGTCGGACAGCATTTGGTAGGTGGNGGGAAAGGGAAAATCATTTGGAATGTAAACAAAGAATGTAGAAAAAAGAATACTAAGAAAGGTGTTGCTTTACTAGAAGTATTGATCATATTGTAAACAGTACAATGTTGTAAGTGCAATATACATGGAATTTTTTTCTAAAGGAGAGTTTTAAAGTAGAATACTTTCTCAAGAAATAGATGCATGTGAACCCAAGTAACCCCCTGAAGGTGTCACGTTCTATACACAGTTATATTATTTCATTAACATAATTTTTAAAACTTTAATGTCTACATCATTGAAAATGTATTTTTATAAGGTTTATTTTGTTATATCTCTACTTGCAACAGCAGTTTAACTCTACCATAATACTGTAAACCATCACTTATAAGAAATCCCAAATCCATGAACTCACTGTGTCTGTTAGCTGCTCGAAACACACAGAGATCATGAGAATTAAAGTTCCAGTATGCTTGCGGATGATCACAGAAATCTTAACCCATAGCTGAAGAGATTTTGTATTGAAGATTCCTAGGGTAAGGAAAGCTTGCTTTCCTCACAGATGTAGCCCTGGTAAATTACCCATTCTCCAGTGGATGGCCTTATATACATAATGGCACCATTGATTCAACTCTGGATTTTAAAACAGGATATGAAGTTGGATGATGGTTGTGGTAGTGGGTGTCTGGGAAGATATGCAGAAAGGGAAGGATTGAATGTGATCAAAATGCATTATGCTCATGCATTGATTGCCTAAACAGTGATAATCAAAAAAAAAAAAAGAAGAAATAAAATGGGTCTCTATTCAAATGCAACGTTATTTTAAATTAGTCCATCTTTGTTTTGTGAAGTAAAATAGCACGGTAATTGAGGAAAATATGATGTACCTATGCATGTATAAGATGCTAAGATGTGAGATACACACTAAAATTAAACTATATAATGTTTATAACATCAAAACATTCCTCAATCCATGAATAATGGAGAGAATTTACAGCACTGATATTTTTATCCATTCTAATGTTTCTACTTTTGCTTAGGGAATATTTTTTCTTTTTCTTCCTTCATTTTATTTTTCTCAAAAAAGCACTATAAAACGCCAAGTAGCAGTTGTACAGACAACAGCAAAACATTTAAGGGTAAGCAGACTTTAGGAAACAAAGTTTCAATAGTAGTCATGTTTACAATTTATATACCAATCATGGTTTGTTTGGGGTTTTTTTTTTGTTGTTGTTGTTGATGTTGTTGTTGGTCAATGAGGCTAAAGTCTTAGAATATAATTTCTGGCCTCCAAAGACAGTTGAATTAATATAAACAAATTGATGGACTTGAAAGTGTTTATTTTCAATGTAAAAAATGTCTTTATGAAGTAAAAAATGAAATGTGCCTGTAATAAAGGGGAAAGTGATGCATACAGACTAAAATCAAGATGGGTAAAACAAATGATACTAAATCCTAAATCTACTGGTAATCATCTTCCAGTCCAAAAGAGATAAGCACTGTGATTTTTAATAAGTCATGTACATGCTGTTTTGTAGCATTTTCTAAGTTACAGAACCACAAGAACTATTCATTTTCTTATTTGAGAGAAATGTATAAATTTTAGGAGGTGAATCACTACATTTCTTGGAACATGGGGATCTTAAAATTATGTATTTGAAGAATATAAATTATTAACTTTCAGAACTTTCATTTAAGCCCCTGTATAGAAGTTATAGCTAATTACCTATCAAAGTTATTCATAATTACCTATCAAAGTTATTCATAATATCTTATATTCAAGAATCTCCAAACTTAAACATCTGAGCTGACAGTACTTATAGAAATCTAACTAACCTACCTTAAAAAAAAAACCCTTAATTGAAAAAAAATTTTCCTTTCCTAAATAGAATTTTCCTTAATACTGAGTTGAACTTTGTCTTAGCTCTGTAGGGAAGACTATTTCTCACATTTTCAGCATTCCTTTCTTATCTGTAGTCCCTATCCAAGGTTAAGGTCCCTTCCATGTTAGTATTGGTAACAAAGAAAAATAAGGCAGCAAATTTGAAAAGAAAGCAAAAGGAATGGGTACACCATAGTGTTTGGAGGGAAAGGGGGAAAAGGTAAATTATACGTTATATCATAAACTGATAAATACATTTAAAATGTGACCTACATATTTTTTGAGATTTTGTCTCACTATATTAAGAATAGTTAAGGTCAAAACAAATAAAAATACTTTGACTTCTTTCTTTAGTAATTGTACTTTTATTGCCTTCAAATTTGTTATTGCTCTAGCTAAGACTTCAAGTACAAGAGGGAAAGTAGACTCTCTTGTCTTATTCATGATTTTAGTAGATTTTTTTCTCCAATTAGAAGGATGTTGATTGTATTATTTTTTATATTGCATTTATCATGTTGAGATGGGTGTCCCAATTCCCTATTTTCTCAAGGACTTTTACAATGAGTGAATGTTTGATTTTGTTAAGGGTCTTTTTAAAAAAAAAACAACAAAAAAATTATCTTTAATCATTTTTTTTTTTACAGTCAAGTCATTATTCTGCTCCTGGTCTGCCCTCCAGGGTAAAAGGAATGGGATTGCAGTTCCTCATCCCATTCCTCCTACCCAGTTTCCAAGAGGATGTGCCCCCCCCCCAGACCTCTGCACTCCCTGGGGCCTCAAGTTTCTCAAGGATTAGATGCTTCTTCTCTCACTGAGGCCAATCCAGGCAGTCCTCTGCTGTATATGTTTCAGGAAGACTCATATCAGCTAGTGTATGCTGCCTGGATGTTTGTCCAGTGCCTGAGAGATCTCTAGGGTCCAGGTCAGTTGAGACTGCTGGCCTTCCTATGGGGTCGCCCTCCTCCTCAGCTTCTTCCAGCCTTTCCCTAATTCAACCACAGCCATCCCTGGCTTCTGTCCATTGCTTGGTTGTGAGTATCTGCATCTGACTTGTTCAGCTGCTTGGTGGGCCTCCTGGAGGGCAGCCATGCTAGGCTCTTTTCTGCAAGCATACCACAGTATCAAAAAGTACAGGCCTGGGAGCCTCCCTGTTAAGGGTCTCTTTTGCATCTAATGAGATGGTCATATGGCTTATGCCTTTGAGTTTATTTATGTGGTGGATTGTATTTATTGATTTATGTGTGTTGAACCACCATACTTCACTGGGTGAAGCAGATAATCTACTCCTATTTCCTCACCAACTCTCTTCCCATCCAGATCCACTCCCTTTCTGTCTCTCATTAGAAAAGTGCAGAAATCTAAGAGATAACAACAAAACATGAAAAAATAAAATATAATAAAATAAAACATAAAACATCACTTCAAAGCTGGACAAGGAAACCCAATGAAGGAAAATAGCCCCAAGAGAATGTCTATAAATCAGAGACCCACTCATTCATACATTCAGGAGTTCCATTAAAATACTAAACTCAGAGCTGTAATAAATATGCAGAGACCTTGGTACAGACTCAAGTAAACCCTGTGCTTGCTTCTTCAGTCTCTATGAGTTCATATTAGTCTTGCTTAGTTAATTCATTGGGCTTTGTCCTTCTTGTGTCCTTGATCCCCTCTTTGTCCCCCATTCTTCCTGTGTCCTCTTCCCTGAACTCTAAGGGGAGAGATTTGATAGAGATATCTCCTTTAAAATTGTGGGTTTCAAGATCTCTGTGTTTAAGGCCTGTATATGAGTCTCTGTAGTTGTTCCTGTTGAAGGATGTAATATTTTTGATGTGTTGTTGAATTTCTTTTTCAAGTATTTTATTAAAAAATTGTTTCTATTTATCAAAGATATTGGCCTATAATTTTCTTTTTCTGTTGGATCTTTATATGATTTTGTTTTCAGGATAATAATGACTTCATAAAAGGAACTTGAAAATGTTTCCTTGTATTGTATTTTATACGATATTTTGAGGAGTATTGATACTAGTTCTTTAAAGGTCTGTTCGAATTCTGCACTGAATCCATCTGGTCCTGAGCTTTTTTACTCCAGAGATTTTTTATTGCTATTTCTATATCATTGGATATTAGAGATATTTTCAAATTATCAACTTCATCTTGATTTCATTTTAACAGGTTATCTTTACCTGGAAATTCACACATTTTTTTTTTCAGATTTTCCAGTTTTGAGGCATATAGATCTACTTTGTTGAGATAAAATTTTATACAGTATCATTGTATGTAT
>BDUI01007099.1:14427-27182 GCA_002335545.1 Apodemus speciosus
CCCYCTTAAATTTGGAAAGTTCCATTATATGAGCTGGAGTCCTAAACTGACTAAGAAAGGAAAAGAGAGCTGAGTASCAGCCTTCATCKCTCTCTRCTTCCTGACTGAGCTGCCGCATGCCCCYGCCACCAWGCATGCYCACTATGATGGRCTGGATCCCCTAAAACTGTGAGCCAAAGAAGACACTTCTCTCCTTAAGCTGTCTGGGCAACAACAAATGAGAAAACATCATGCYAATAAGGAAATCAATACAACCCACTACCAGTACAGGCCTAAAGATGATACAGAGGACTGTGCAGAGGACCGTACAGTCTTGGCATACTATCTGGGATAGCAGGATCTTTCAAAGCCTATTTCTTTCCTTCATGTAGATTTTAAATAAGTTGTCTAACTAGCACTCATAAACACCAAGGTATGTATTGCATGTTCATTGTGCAAACTTTGAAAAGAATTATCAAAGACAATTGAAAAAATCATCTATAATTTCATAATCCTCCTGTCYACCCATAGACATCTTGAGATAATAGCATGTATGACTTTATATCTTTTATTTTCACTTATCATTTGATTGATGTGGTTGTCCCATTGGAAAATCAGTGTCATTCTCAGTGGCTGGATAGTGCTCTGTTCTGGTCATTCGCCTTTTACTGGACATTTAGGTGTCTTTCTTTGATACAGGGACATTCATGCTGAAGTGAACCCTTTTTTCCACAGACATTTCTTTACAGTTTCACTCGGCTGATCTGGGTTTGGCTTCCCCCCCTTATTAGACCCTGATCACTTTCCTAGGGCAGCTTCACAGAAGTGAGAGAATGAGGGTGTTTGCAATGCTCTTTAGAAAGTTGGACACAATTTCACATTCTTAACCGCAGTCCATAGAAAGTCTGGCTCAGCYCCCAGGCCTTCAGAGGCACTGAGTTTTATGAGCTTTCATATTTTTAAAAGCCATTTCCAAGGCAGACACATACAATCCTTGTCAATAGCGCTGTCTGCCTGCATCAGGCTAGAAATCTACCCTGTCCTTCCATGCACGGGGAGCCTGCTTCTTCACTGGTGCTATTGGAAGCAGAGCACACGCTGAAGGAGGAAAGAGGAGAAGCCAGCATTTTAGGACTGATTAGTTAGTGCAAAACAGGGAAGAAAATGATCACAGGTGGGGATGGCAGGTGTGCCAGCCTGGGATACTTGGCAAAATATGACACACATTTGATGACGGGAAGGGTAGCTTGAAGGCTCTGACCAGCCACGTGAAACTCCTTTGTCCCTCCACAGCCCTGGATTATCTGTATTTTCATTTTCTCTGTTTACTTTTTGCTCTCTTCTCTGAAACTTGCACTGGTGACACCAACAGCAGATGCTGTGTGAAATTAGATGCCTGAGTGAGGCTCTAAAATTTTCTCAATAAACAAAGCCAGCAATTAGCTGTTTCAAAACACACCATCACTGTCAGATCTGGAAACAGATGCATGACACCTTGAAAGGCAGCAGCCATACACAGAACTTTTGGCAAAGAGCCGGAAGCTACTCTCTGACTAGGCAGCAATTCAAAAATGTTATTGTTATTATTATTAATTAGTGCATGCTAATTGCTTTCTAACTTTCTTTTCTGATTCAAAATTTAAAAAATCCTCCTCTCCTCTTCTGAAGCCTCAAGGGAATGTCCCTGACAATCTGATTTGGTAAGGTATGGTCCAGCGTAGAGAAACACTAAGTACAGTGGCCAGGCTCCACCATGGTCCCCACCAATCCCAAGATCAGCCTCCCTGGAGATGAGTTTTGGGAAGACTTTGGCTTCRGGGAAAACTGTTACTATGCCTCTAATACATCAAAGACAACTCAGTTTGCATTTTATTACTATAGAAGGATTAGCAGGCAAATGGCTCAGAATCTGCAACCCAACTGAGTTGAAAAGCAGATAAACACCACAGGTTAGAAGAAGAAGACAGATTGAGCCATCCTGGCTAGGAGAGAGCCTGTGTCCACCCAAAGTATGAGCAGAATATAAATGAAGGCCTGAGCCCAAGTCCTCTGCGGCCCCACCCTCGCCCCATATCATTCTGACTTAGCTCCTATCCTAGAAGTCGAAACTCACCAGTGACAAAATATAGCATTTGTTTGACTCACTTTCTTCAGGGCCCTCTCTGGAGCCCCAAAACAACAAACCTGGCTCAATCCTTCCAGAAAATCAGTCTTGAGAGAAAAAGAAGCTTCAAGACACTGACAAAAAAAAAAAAAAAACACAAACAAAATCAAGCACACATCAACACCAATCATCAAAAGAGGGTAGCCTAAAAATGAATGTTACACAGTCCTCTCAGGAGCCATCCTCCTGGGGAGGTAGAACTTAAGTCTTTCTCTCCACTTTATTCAGTTTAACTTGCCTTCCAGCTCAGGTCACTATTGGGCATCACTATTGGGCTGAATGGGATTTTAGGAGGAGGAACACAACTGAATTGGGCTGAGTTCTGCTTTATCTGAACACAGGGTGTTCAACTGTACCATCGCATCTCAAAGACTGCTCTGGCTTTCTGAGGTCTCACCGTCAGCATCCATTGGGCTGCTTAAACACCAGCCTACCATGTGAGAGGTCAGTTGTGTCAGAAGTTTACATCATATGACCAGGCTATGGTTTCCCTCAGACCATATCTGTTCCCGTTTGGGGGAAAGCAGSCAGGCTCTATCACAAGTGAGCTCTAAGACTAGGTATGTGAATGTGGGTGAAAGGGATGGTCCATCACTGCCAGCACAGAGCCCAGCCACTGAAGAGAAGCAGGAAAAAATCACTTAGACCACACCTAGAAATGGGAGAGGATACGACGTCCAGCTCTGTTCAGACCCACACCTATCTTCATTAAGGGAGCTGCCGAACACCATGGCAAGGGAGGTTGGCAGAGGGAGAATGTTCACATGCCARACAAGTCAAGGTCACTAAGCAGCCACGCCAGACAGGTCTACAGAAGCATCTAATCATGACAACCATGGTTTCGACCCATCACTGCAGTATGCACCCACCGTCTGAGCAAGAACTATACCTTTCTCTGCTTAGAAAGGCCYCAAAAAGAAACTTTCAGAGACTTTTCATCTTTCCTGGATGACTTCTAACTGATCTGCTGTCTAGCTTTATACATTATTACTTGAACAGTCTCTGCATTATTTTATAATATGTCATCCCTAGAACTATGTTATTCTTCTTTGAATCACTCTTCATCCTTCTATTAGCAGACATGCTCTGGTAGATACCAGAGACCACAATGGGCACTCAGAACCCAGAATCAAGCAAGATGCAATTCTCACTCTAACCAAGTTTACGATGGAGGGAAAAGATTCTGCCAAGAACTAATGATCTGACACCCAGGCCATATTATCGATCTGTGTGTTCTGGTAGTAAAGGGCTCTCTGTGAGTTGGTAGAAGTTAATGATGCTTAGGAAGGCATACTTCCATAGGACTGGATTTATGGTATATTATGGTATGGTATAGTGTATGGTATGGTATGGTATGGCATGGTATGGTATGGTATGGGGAACCCTGGTAAGAAGTAGTGGATTTCAGCTCATCCTAGTGTGAGCCTGAGACTGCCTACTTTCAATCCTTTTCTATGTTAGTGTTGCAGAAAGGGATGAAGAACGTGGGTTGGCCTAAATCAATGCATGAACCTGCCCCTGATTGATAACTGCAGCTTAGCCAGCAGTCTCTCAAATATATTCAGTGAGGACTTGATCATATCATCCCGGACATCTCAAGCCAGAAAGCCCTGTTTCCTGTCCTGAGAGATTGTCCTTGGTCTCACTCTCCAATATCACCTGCTCTGACCTGCTCCAGAGATCTGACATTTGCTCCTGGCACACAGGTTCACAGATACCGGAGGCCTCATATAAGCTCCATATTTATTGTTGTGTTCCACCAAGTTTGCATGGAAGCACACGCACCTACTTGCAACACACCAATGTTAAAATAAATGTGAGACAAAGCCAAGTGTTGCCAAGGACACAGAGCACTGGGAATTATTAGCACACTGTATGTTTAGGCAGTCATGTTGGTGAGAGCTTATGGGTATAGCTTCTTACATTTATAGGAGACACAATCAACCTGATCCTCTGGCTATTAAAATCTTCCCTCCTCTTCTCTTGCAATGACCTCTGTGACTTAGGTGTGAGAGATGTATTATAGATGTATCAGTTGGCACTGGGCTCCACGACTCTGCATTTTAATGGTTCTCTCTCTCTCTCTCTCTCTCTCTCTCTCTCTCTCTCTCTCTCTCTCTCTCTCTCTCTCTCTTACAAGGAGAAGTTTCTTTGTTAAGGGGTGAATACTAAACTTACCTAGGTGTATAAGGACAAACATTTAGAATTAGATAGGGATTAGTCTGTTCTCACAAATCAGTGGCTGTAAGTTCTCTTCCAAGATCCATAACTTCACTAGCCCTAAGTAGCTGGCTAGGTTTCCAGTACCAAGCATAATTTTCCCCCTTGTTAGGCAGGTCTTAAGCCCATTATACAGCTATGAGTTACCACCAAGGTATGCATGCCACTGCTGTACCTTTTCTGGTGCTACACTTGTCATTGTTGTGGTCGATACATGTCATAGCTAGGTAGGACTGTTGGCTGCTTCCCTCCTTTAGAAGCTTTGCCTTTTGGAACCATGAGAGATAGTACCATGAGAGGTAGTCCTCAGGGAGGAAGATTTCAAGTCAGTTCCAGCAAAGGGGCCTCTGGACATAGTATCTGAAGTGTATGCTATCTTCAGCCTGAGGGACTTACCTTCTACCTCTGTGGGGAAACCAAGGGCAATAGCAATGGCCAGTGCTGTTTCAGGAGTCTCTTGGGAAAGCCTGACCAACAATTCAAAGGAAGGATTCTCATGTCTGGTGTGGCTGTTTTTGTTAGATCATCTTTGGCTTTTGGAGGGAGAATTGTCAACCCAGATGGGCAATTTTCATTTAAAGTATATGTATACTATATATATATATATATATATATATATATATATATATATATATATATATATATATATATATATATATATATATATATATGTCTATATTCAGATTTATTATTGATTTTTAATGATTCTTTATGACTTTTCCAACATTCTTGCTGTGTTTTTTAATTAGGAAAAGACTTCCACTTGTATTTTCCACCAATATGTGCTCAGCACTGAGTCCCTCAAGGGACATCAAGGGCCAACTCCACTTCCTGGTTACAGAATTCAGAGCTAAGGCAGGATGCTCCAGAACTAGGGGTCATTGTTCTCATTAGCTATCAGTCAAGGAAGTGCTCATTAAAATAAAGCATACAGTACTGTTCTAGTCTTTTTTTTTTTTTTTTTTGCTATAAATACCGTAACCAAAAGTCACTTGGAGAAGAAAGTGTTTATTTCATCTTATCGGTTGCACTCCATCAAACAGAAACTCAAGACAGGAGCTTAAAGCAGAAACCATGGAGGAATTCTGGTAACTAGCTTGCTACTGCTGGTTTGCCCATCTAGCTTTCCTATACAGCCKGAGACCAGAGCCTAGGGATGGTACCACCCATAGTGGGCCAGGCACATCAGTTAGCAATATGTGCTTCCCAAGGTAATCTGATCTAGGCAATTCCTTATTTGAGGATCCCTTCTCYCTGGGGACTCCAGGTTTGTGTCAAGTGGACAGCTGAAGCTAAGAGTGACACACATCAATGCAAAGGTTATTGTTAATCTGGAAATGTAATGCTGAGGAGTTGCAGAAAATTCTGGCAGCTAGAGACGGCCTTTGAGAACTTCTGAGTGCCTTTGTGCCAGTTGTGATCATTTGGCAATGGAAATGCCTCAGAATAAAAATAATGACCATTACCAAGAGACACATTTCCCATGCTCTTATGACAATGTCACACTAGAAATTACCTCAAATATCTAGCAAAGAGGTAACTTCTTAATATGTCAACTAGCTAGAATTCTGCAACTATCTGAAATTGTGTGTGGCTTTATAAGAGTGATAGCAAGGCTCTTAATCATTTTCTCATGTTCAGGAATAAAACATAAAAACATAGCCTACGAAATTTCAATGCTTCTATTCACAGACATTAGTATATAACAAGAAGACAGATGGATGTGAGAACACATCCGTGTAGTCCTCACACTCACAAGACTGAAGGAGAAAGATTGTGAGTTTGAAGCTCACCTAGGCTACAAAGATGCTGACTCAAAGGAAGAGGGAGAAGGAGAAAGAAAGAGGAAGATAAAATAAAATGGCCAAAATGAACTCTAGGTAAGAAAT
This sequence comes from Apodemus speciosus, assembly GCA_002335545.1. Lineage (NCBI taxonomy): Eukaryota > Metazoa > Chordata > Mammalia > Rodentia > Muridae > Apodemus > Apodemus speciosus. The sequence continues at coordinate 20,680 of BDUI01007099.1, forward strand.
AGGTTTCCAAATTATTGTTGAATATTATTTTAACAGTGAACAAATTTGAATGAAAATGAAATTTCTATGGCCATCTCCCCACTCAAAATGTGTGCCCTCGATAGTCACGAACACCAGTAACTCCTCACTCTTCAGTAGGCTCCCCACCTTTCTTTTGCCTATGGGAACCTCCCTCCCCTGTCCCCTACCTACCACAGGAGTCCTCCATCCCCTCAGAAAGAACCACTGCTCCAAGTTAGGTGGAGCCTTGTGATAACTTAGGGTTGCTAGCCTCAGAAACAGATGTGAGCCCACTCTCTCCTGCTCGAGGACTTGCCTAGGAAAATGGCCTCCCCATTGCAGGAAAGCCACCTATGGCTGAGGGTTCCCAGAAAGCCTTCAAAATATATGTATGAATGAAGAAGGTCTCTTTCTCAGAGGACCTCAACTGAAGTTGAGAGGAACAGAGTGTTCCAGCCAGCACAGAGGCTCAGCTGACTACACATTCATCCTTGCTGGCTAGCCAGGATAATTAGCTCTCAGCTACCCACAAAACCTGCCAATCAATCCCACAGAACTGAGGCAAGAAAGGACAATATGTCCCGTGGCTCCTTCCATTCATCAAAGGGAGAGGATCCTTGCAGGTCAAAGGTAGACAGAAAACGAAAAGAACGCATGCACAGGACCCACAGGAAATGACTCATTGTTGTGTGTGCTGGGTTCTTATGCATCTCTGCAAAAGAGCCAAGCAGATTAGCCATCTAATTAGGCACAGTTGGGGTGTCATTTGCCTTATCCGAACAGTCCTTAAAGTTTAATCAGATACATGACCACTCACTGGGGTTTCCATGATGGTAGATAGGAGCCCATGGCCCTGTGCCGGCAGGTCTCCAGGAGCACCATGACCCTACCTAGCAGGCCACACCATTCTGGGGCCATGCATCATTCCTGCCGGGAAGGAGGCCCTCACCTCCCCCATGCTTCCTGGAGGCTCATTTAGGCCTTGGCAGGATGGCGAGGACAGAGCAGCTGTTCCCTCTGACTCTTTCCCATCATTCGACTGGTGTTTAATCCACAACTACACTTCCAAAATTGAAAACAGAACCAGGTTAGATTCCCAACCAGGGCGGAGCAAGTGCAGGGCTGGCTGGGTGAACAGAAGCCAGTGCCAGAATGAAGATGGATCGCCATGAGTGCCTGGCTCCTGGCGGGCCAGACGCAGGGCTGGAGGCTGCTGCTCCGTGGGTGTGAGCCAGCCATCGCAGACCTCTTGGGCAGGGACACATTGTCCCTACACACCCAGACACACCGTGACCCTCCACCAAATATCAGGGTTCTCTTTGCATCTTGAGCAGCCCATCTGTGAGGTTTCCCTCAGGACACTGAAATAAGAGACGGGGCCATCAGGAGGCTGCAGTGTGCGCTCTGTGATCATTTCAACATGCTCATCACAATATTTCTCATGTTTCTTCCAGTCCTTCGGCTCTCTCTCTCTCTCTCTCTCTCTCTCTCTCTCTCTCTCTCTCTCTCTCTCTCTCATACACACACACATACACACAGAAAGAGAGATTATGATAAATATAGAGAAAATAGAACATGAAATGTACTATTCTACCATTTCTTTAAGACTTATTTTTATTTATGCATATGTCGGTGTCATATATATGTATATGTGTGTGTATATATGCACACATGTATATGGTGCCCTTGGACACCAGATGGGAGCATCAGAACTCCTGGAGATGGAATTATAAACTGCTGTGTTCTGTCACATGGATATTGAGAATTGAATTTGGGTTCTCTTCAAGAGCATCAAGTAACTCTTACCACAGAGCCATCTCTCCAGCCCCACCAGTAACCGCCTCTGTGTACAGTTTGGTGGYACTGCCCAGTTGCCATTGCCATGATCACCATCCTCACTTTCCCAAGCTGAAACCACCTCTGAAGACCCCTGCTTATCTCCTCCCTTCTCCTCCACCCCTGGCAGCTACTACCCCAATTTCTGTCCCTCTAGATTGTACCTATCTAATTCCCCATCTGTGTGCAGTCARGCAGCRTTAGGTCTTCTGTGAACTATGATCACTSGAAATGATCCCCCAAGGCTCAACCATGTGGAATGAGCATTTGTCTAAACTTGCTTCCTTTTGGCCTGTGAGGTGCTTCRCCSGCAACTGATACATCTGCAGTACAACTCTAAGGCTCTGAGAAAATTGTGAAAAGGAGCGGGAAATCACRGAAGAAGGGGAAGAGAGATTATGGGGKGTACCAGAGGTCTTATTGCTAGATATTGCCCCCTAAACAAGACAGAGAAAACGGCACCCATGGAATCTCAACAATACAGCTGCATAATAACAGCACTAGGTGACTGGCCAATGTGGACAGGGGAAGTTCCCCATGGTCCCACACCAGCATGAAGAGCCGCAGGTGCTCAATGCCTGCTGAAGCGGATAGATATCTATTCAGTAGGAATGTGCAGGTACCAATGCGACGCTCCAGAGCTGGAGAACGTCTATGCTAGCTATGCATACAGACCATGGAGATGTATAGCCTTTGGGACTGCCTAGTTTTGCTGCATTATTTTTTTTTATCTGCCAGTTCTTCAAAACAAATTTTTAATAAATAAATTTTTAAAATAGCTTATGAGGAAGGGAGAACTAACTTCAGGGATGGGCTTCCACATAAGGTTATTCAATCCCGAGTGCTAAAGCCCTCGACATGTGTACATTCAAGCAACACTTGTGTAGACTTGTGGTTTGCATATACATGCATCATACATACACATATAAATACATATATATATAAACATACATGTGAATATAGGCTTGCAATAATAATAAAGAAGAAGCCATGGGCTTGGGGAGGAGGGAGAGGCTGGAGGGGGGGAAGAAGGAGGGAGGAGTCATGTAGATAGAGTGTTCCTGTATGAAAGTCTCAAAAAACTAAAAATCTCTTGTTTTGATTAAATAAAATTAAATTAAAAAGAAATTCTTTTCCTTTTTCTTTATTGCATTATACTTCACCTGTCATTCTGCTGGTCTACAGCTCTCTCAGTGGGCCTGTGTGTTGCTTCACCTTTTAGCTGCAGTGAATGATAGGAGACAACTGTAAGACTCCAATCTAATTCCTAACTTCCTTTATTTCTGCAAACCCAGAAGACGAATTCCTCAGTCATATGAAAATTCTATGGTTTGAGGGGAGGGGAGTATTTAAGAATTACCGTGACATTTGCTACAGCCGTTGCACCAGTAGCAAAGTAGAGGGGGCTTAGTTTGTCCAACTTACTGTCTTTACAAAATCAGTAACCATCCTAGTAGACATGAAGGGGTGTCTCATTGTAGTCAGACTCCRTTTTAAGGATAAAGAAAAGGAATGCTTRTATATTGCAGAGTTTCCAGTGGATGCRTTCCCTTGGCCGAATATCCCAGTCTAGACCACACGGCCCCCTCAGCTGCAGCTCTCACACTACCATGCTCAACATTCAGACTAGCACCGGAGCGGGCATTTTGTGTAGCATGGYGTCCAAGAAGTAAGGCAATATTTGGAGACTGGTTGTAGCTCTTTGCGGTGAAAGGATTAGTGAACAAATGAGGAAAAAATGGTCTCAGATGAAGCATTGGAAGAGAAGAAATAGAAGCCAGGGGCCCTGGAAGGATCCAGTCCTTTGAAACTTTGAAGGTCTCCCTGGGTGAACCCATAGAGGGCCCTCCTCATTAATTAGCAGCCTATACATATGGAAGTGGGAGTGGCTCGCCAGCCTAGCCAAGACTGCTATCTCAGCAGGCCATCTGAACAGCAGCCAGCTCCACAGAGCAGCACACTGAGAGCAGGTCAGGGATCATCTTTTGCTGAGTAAGAACCCAAGAAGACATCCTGTTTAATGAGGTGCCACCACGTGACAGATGCTGTGCGATTAAACCAGAAGATGCCAGAACACAATAATTAAAAGAGAAAGATGGGAGGGACAAGGGGAAGATACCCACCTTCCAAATAGCAAGAGTATGCCYAGAAGTGCTCAAGGGCCACAATGAGTACCCGTATCCACCAGTTTCGCCATCTTGATTTTTTTTCCCTCGGGGTTGTCCTGGAACACTGCCATGTCTATGCATTTTGTACCCTGCTTCTTTCTCTCACTGACCCTTCCCTTCCAATGTTTCCTTAGCAATGGGATTATTCTAGATACACCACACCATGGTCTTCTCTTTGCTTCTAAGCATGGTGGCCACAGGTGCCACAAATGAAGGTTTAATGGTACCTTCCCTGACAAACCATTGCATCCTGACCAGCATGGACTCCCTCTTGTCACTGGCCAAGATGAGACATTTCTCCTCAGCATTCCATCCTGCTCCCCTTCCCACAATGCCAATAATGGCCATCATTTATATAAATGCCAGTAGCTATTCCTTTTTTCAGGCATGTTCTAAATGCCTGACTGTTCTAAATGTCTGCATGAAAGGTTAGGAATAGTAGTAGAATATAACCTTCTAGAAATGTCTCCAGGCCTCTCCTCTTCATTGTCATCTARAGTAGTGTACTCTTGAYTTCTACCCTCCAGGACTCCAGACATGTGACCAGGGAGGTCACACAGGTCAATACCCAAGAAACCTCAAGCATGATTTGTGCTTTTCTGTCACCATTTGGAACTTCTAGATGACTCTGTAATGAGAGACCCTGTTAAGTTGCTTTAGCCTGGTGTTTGGCCACAGCRGTGATAAAACTAATACCCTGGCAATAGGCTAAACATTAAAAACCAGTTCACTACCCTGTCAAGTGTCCTGAAGGAGGGGTGCTGGCAGTCCCAGCTATTCTGCATATTTGGAACCAGACCCCAGTGCTAGACTAGGGTGGCAAAGGCCCCCCAGTGCCTCCAGCCTTTCCTAGCTCTTTGCCCCATGGGTATAATTTCTCTAGATTAAATTCATTGCAATGAATTTGGTGAGAAGATGTGCCCTGGTGGAATGACACTAAGCTACGAAACCTTCATTAGGAGCCCAGCAAAGACCACTTCCAGCTCTTGGGGAAGAGCATTGATTTGCTTTCTATATAGACACTTTAATCAGCTAAATAAGATACTTGCCCAGCTACTAAATAAGATGTTCCCTCACTCTTGTTTATAGACTTGGCATGAGAAAATAAGAACTCGGTGGATCCATCAGGGACAACATAAATCAAAAGACACTCCAGAAAATGTAAGCAACTTGAGGGAGGCCAGTGTAGCCTTTCTATATCATTTATGGCAGGCATAGTTCTTTGCAATATATTTCAGAAGGCTCTACTCTACTACCCTTCCTAACCTTTCATTCATGAACATATAGTTGTTTAAATAGATACAGAAATTGTGCGTGCTTGTGGGAAAGTATGGTACTCTAGAACATACACACACTGTATATTTACCATGTGGATGATTGGTATCTATCATCTCAAACATTTATCATACTTCTGGGTTGGGAATATTGAAAATCTTCACTTCCCACTGCTTTTTATTATTCAGTTAACTATTGTCAGCAAGAATGATTCCAATGTGCTGAAGAATTAGTAATTACTCCTTCCATTCAACATTTGCCTGCACCCACCCCTCTCACCCCTTCTCCATGCCCTCCCCTGGCCTGCACCCACCCCTCTCACCCTTTCTCCATGCCCTCCCCTGGCCTGCACCCACCCCTCTCACCCTTTCTCCATGCCCTCCCCTGGCTCTGGTAACCACTACCCTATCCTCAGCTTCTCTAATGTCAACTTTTACTTTTYGTATCTAAATGAGAACATGAAGATGACGTCTTGTTTCATGAACCTACTATACCCCAGTTGGAAAAAGGTGAATAATTTCCTTCTTTTATAGCTGAACTATATAGAGAGATGTAATTTTTTATTCATTCATTCATCAATGGACACCTATGTTGATTCACATCTTGTCTATAGTAGAATGTCCCACAAACATATAGGTACAGATATCCCCTCTGCCTACTTCAGTTAATGGTTATGTACATGTGGTAACTAATATAAATTGTCAACTTAACACAACCCAGAATCACCTGAGAATAGAGTCTCGGTGAGGGATTATCTTGATCACGTTGGCCTGTGAGCCTATCTGTGGCAGATTTTCATGACTGTCATAATATGGGGGCCCCMAGCCTGGAAGTKGGCAGTGCTTCCCCCTGGACTGTACAAGAGTAGAGAAAGCTAGCTGAGTGCTAAGCATTCATCCATTCATTTCTTCCCTGCTCTTGACTATGGATCTGACRTTACTAGCTACTTCACATTCCCCYCTTAATGTCTGCACAATGATGGACTGTAACCTGGAATTGTAAGGCAAATAAATCCTTCTGTCTCCAAAGTTGTTTTTTGTMAGGGTGTTTTATCACAGCAACAGAAAAGAAACTAGGACAATACCCAATAATGGAATGAACAGATGAATTTTCTGAGGAATTTCTGTATGGTGTGACTTTTCTTGTGGTGCATGTTCTAGACCTGAGTGGAGGTCACAGGCTCACACATGGCAGCCTGTCTTCTAATAATCAACATGAGCCCCG
>BDUI01007100.1:1119-21513 GCA_002335545.1 Apodemus speciosus
TWMYWAAAAAAAGGCTTTGGATGTTGAGACGGGGGAAGAGTAYAAGGATTCCCTGAATTTCCAGATATGCCTTTGTTCTRTKAAGTTTTTAYGTACATAAGACCTGGGTTAATTAAATGTTAGGCCCTTCTTGTTGRCCTGTATTTCATCGCTGTGTCCTCCATTGTATCCAGTAGAAAAGAGCTTGTCCTTCTCTCTCCTCTACAGACCCGATCACAAAGCAGGCTAGATGTGGCCTTCGATGTCGCCTCTAAGAGGATAGCCTTTCACTAGCTTGCACACCATGAWACTCAAATTCCAGGTAATRACATTAACAATAGTTTTTCCATCACCCTTCTAAACCTAGAAGGGTTTAATTAATTGTACAATAAACCATTGTATAATTAATAAATTTTGGCCAATATGGAAATTAATGTTATTAAAATTAAGCAATGTGCCWTTACTAAAATACTTCAGTAGTTCTTTCCAGTCCCCTGCTGGGATATAATTTCTGTTAAATCAACTGCATGGACCACCTCCTGGGTGAGCAGGTTTAATAATAATGTAAAAGCCAACATATCACCATCTGCTTAGCCGTGTGTACTCCTCCTATGTTTGGCAACAGTTTAACACTTGGCTTGACAAATATGTAATGGTGTGTAGATTTACCTCCCTTAACACCAAGTTCCCCAGTATCACCAGTCCCAACGACTCAGATTTATGTTCCATTGTTCACCACTTTGTCCACAGATCTATACTATTCTCTATCCCAATTTACCCCGAATAAATCCATTAATATGATGCACTGGTCAGCTATACGATAGCAGCATATGGCAAAGTGCAAAGCAATAATGTTAGGATTCTCTAGTTCACAAGTCTGTGTAGCGATGGGGACAGATCTGGGTGAAACTGGATCTTATTGGAGCTGYTCATAGGTTTAGGTCTGCTCCCTGGTCCAACCTTTTCTCTAAACCAGGGGCCTGATGAAACATGCTTTTGAGGGAATAACAGAACATCCCTAGAAACTTCACAAACATGTTAGCCACCCGCAGTAAAACAATAGACTGTATTGACATTACCAAGMCTGTACAGAAGAGGAGAAAAAAACTTTTGTATTCAGCGAATGAAGGAATTACATTCTATAAAAGATATTTGTAATGGAAATTTTCAGTTATTCYGAATTAGTTCATCAAAGTAACTATTTGGGGTAGCTGAAGATTATTATAATTAAAAAGTCTCATTTCTTTGACTGGAATTTAGTGTAATCTGTTTTTCTCCAATTAGGCTTCCAAGGTCTCCTGGAAATAGGTCAATTTTTCTCTACATAAAAATGTCCCTTTGAATAATTGAGATAGATTTCCATTTTAATGTCCCCAAAGTCTTTAGAAATTCCCCCATCAGTTCATTGTCCAAAGTCCRTAGAAACAAATGAGTTTGCTAGCATAAATTTATAMAACAGAAATCAATTTTCAATCCTAGAGAATTACTCACTATCAACACTTTAATTTCTGTAGTYATTCATAAGTAGCTATACAAAAGAGATTAAAAATTAAACTTGTTTTAAATTTTTTCTGGTGCTGGAATCAAACACARCTCTATAGCTTCTATATTTAAGCTTTAAGATCTTTACGTTCAAAAACAAGAACAGAAGGAAAACTATCTTGKCCATAACATAGAGTTTAAACCCTATTGATTTCTGCTGTAATCCAGAATTGTTTTAATATTAAAATCAGAATTGTAAAAATGTTTCCTTTTTTGCCACTACAAAATATCACTTTTCCAGTCTAAAATTGCTTTGGGGTGAAATATCTTTTCCCTGATGTTGTTATAAGATTTACTAATTGTCTCTTATGTGTATGAGTGGAGAGAGAACTATGGGCCACTTGCACTSTAGACATGTGAACTACACTGAGTCCTGCTTCACTCCACACTACTCCTTCCTCAAAAAATACAGGTGTGATGGTTTGTATGTGATTGGCCTAGGGAGTGGCACTATTAGGAGTTGTGGCCTTGTTGGAGTAGGTGTGTTACAGTGGGCAGGGGCATAAGACCCTCATCCTACCTACTTGGAAGTCCATATTCTGCTARCAGCCTTCAGAAGATGTAGAACTCTCAGCTCCTCCTGCACCATGCCTGCCTTGATAGTAGTGGACTGAACCTCTGCACTTGTAAGCCAGCACCAATCAAATGTTGTTCTTAGAAGAGTCGCCTTGGTCTTGGTGCCTGCTCACAGCAATAAAACTCTAACTAAGACAATAGGTGAGCTTTGTTTTCTATTTAGTATGCCCTTGAGGGCAGCCGCCTGTCCCAGCRTAAGGATATAAATTTCCGTTCACCATGATTTCTGTTTTCCTTATATTCATAAGTACCATTATACATACGGATCTCTTACCTTGTGTTTCGTTTGTTTTTGTGTGTGTTAAAATCTTTTGTATGCATTAAAATCTTGGTATTTAGTCCTTCGTAATTATTCTGCTTTTTTGCAATTTATATGGATTGCAACTGGCACTTAATATGAGTCTATTTTAACAATTATCTGAAAAATATGAAGCTAAATAAATCTTCCAACCTCCTACACAGCAAGAACTTTGGCATCTTGTATCTATGATGTATTTTCTCATAATTATTATAGAGTACCTTTATTCTGTTTACTTTCATTTTATTTCTTGAAAATTANCAGCCTTCAGAAGATGTAGAACTCTCAGCTCCTCCTGCACCATGCCTGCCTTGATAGTAGTGGACTGAACCTCTGCACTTGTAAGCCAGCACCAATCAAATGTTGTTCTTAGAAGAGTCGCCTTGGTCTTGGTGCCTGCTCACAGCAATAAAACTCTAACTAAGGCAATAGGTGAGCTTTGTTTTCTATTTAGTATGCCCTTGAGGGCAGCCGCCTGTCCCAGCGTAAGGATATAAATTTCCGTTCACCATGATTTCTGTTTTCCTTATATTCATAAGTACCATTATACATACGGATCTCTTACCTTGTGTTTCGTTTGTTTTTGTGTGTGTTAAAATCTTTTGTATGCATTAAAATCTTGGTATTTAGTCCTTCGTAATTATTCTGCTTTTTTGCAATTTATATGGATTGCAACTGGCACTTAATATGAGTCTATTTTAACAATTATCTGAAAARTATGAAGCTAAATAAATCTTCCAACCTCCTACACAGCAAGAACTTTGGCATCTTGTATCTATGATGTATTTTCTCATAATTATTATAGAGTACCTTTATTCTGTTTACTTTCATTTTATTTCTTGAAAATTAAATACACTCCTCCCACTCCTGACTCCAAATAGCATTTTTATGTTTGCATAAAGAGCAACAAACTACTTTCTTAATTTCATAATTCCATTGGCAATGTGGTATTTTAGTATGCAATTTTATGCTTTGACTATCAATGAAATTTTTAAATCTGATTCACATTTTAAACTCAATTCTTTTTCATCTTTAAAATACTGCAAATTTGTTCTCCTGTTTGAAGTGTTAAGTCATCTATTTTACAATCAGAGTGGATGAGGTYAAACACAAAATTATCTGAGATTGCTGAGGTTTATTAGACATATCTAGGCAACAATTAACAGGAGGAATCAGAAAGAGAGTTKGGAGAATTATGTGGGAGATACTGGGARCAAAGAAAGGAAAGGGTAAATGGTGTAATTATATTATAATTTTAAAATTAAAGCAATTATTATTTAAAAAAAAAAGACCCATTACCTACCTGACCAGCAGTGTCCAAGATGTCTAAGTAAGCAGGCTCGTTGTCAATCCTCACCTGGGTTTTATATGCATCTTCTGAAAAACATAGGAAAAAGGTTTGGTTTATGTTTGTACCRTAGAAAAGCTGTGTTTGATTTGAAATTTTGTAGGAAGACATTCTAAGTTATTAACTGATGTGCTGTTTAAATAAAGAATCAAGAAAGCAAGCAATATAACATGGTTAATAGTAAAAACTTCGAATGTCTTAGACTACAACACCAGGGCTCATAAGATAGCTTTGTAGTTAAGAACCTTTGTTCTTCCAGAAATCCCACTTTCTTTTTCCAGTGCYCTTGTGATGGCTYACAACCATTTGAAACTCCAGGTCCATAAGATCTGACGCTCTCTTCTGRCTTCTATASGCWCCARACACACACGTGGTGCACATAACATGCATGAAAGCCAAAACATTCTACACATAAAAATAAAGCAAATATATCTMAACAAAAAGCAAAAGTGCACATGGCAAGAGGTCATGATACTGGATTTGGCATTTCATGCTWACATATGTTACCATAGACACAGGCTACAACACTGTAGAGGTCTTTAAATTTCTGATATTCCAAGCCGAGAAGCTAGCTTCAATATTTTCTGAGAGAAGGAAGGCAGGAAAACACTRCATTTTCAGTACAGGAAAAACAGAGTGTGTATGTCCATAGATGGTTAGATAAGGATAACTAACATGTTTGCCTGAGTCTGAAGCTCTGGGAAGGCCTTTAAATGTCTACCTTTATTTACATCCACGTATGTTCTTACGGTGCTTACCCACCTCACATATTGCAGCCTGTTTAAATGTAACAGTGGGTCAACACCATCTGGCCATTGCTGGACCTTGAACTCATAGATTCCTGAGGTTCATGTTTTGCTTTGTTCACTGTTCACATTGTAACRAAGGGGCCGACAGACCCATTGCCAAAGGCTTTTAGAGCATCAATAATTGCCACRCTGCTGTTTTTAAACCACAACTGGAGAAATGAATTATTTTAAAATATCTTTATTCATGAAGCAGAAATGATCAACCGTAGGAGATGCYTTTTCCARTTTGCATTCTGGGAACCTCCTATCACTTGTTTTTCAGTCACTGGTTTCTCTCTTATATGGAGAGAATCTGTGGGATTACTGGCTATTTTTACATTTGGGGGGTGTATAGGGTTATTTTTTTTTTCAGTTCCTGAGAGAGACATAGTTACTCTGAGGAGGAGTCTATGAAGTGAGGATCACAAGCAAGCCTCAGATTTCATGTTTGTTTATATAAACTTAAAGGCCAGAGAAGCAGCCTCCCGAGGCTGAGGTGCTGGGTAAGGCTGGGATACTCTGTGTGATCGTCTGATGCTGACAAGCCAGCGCCTGGGACACACATTAAACGGGAGCGTCTTTCGAGATCAGAAAACCTCTTCAGAAAGAATAGATGGGGACAGACTAGAACTAAAATCAGGCCACAGAGCCGAGGCTTTCTTTTTCTCTGTGTTTTAAGACATGCCCATCCATGTACACATTCTATTATGGGAAATCTGGGTCACCTTCCTGGCCTCAATAGAAACCAATCCCTTTCATATCTTCTCTACAAACAACCTTGCTTTCGGTTCCCATTCATCCACTCCCTTTGAGGCTACCCATGCAGAAACACACTGTCAGAAACACTCTGTTGAATGCATATAAACACTTGCCTGAATTTCAACCGTCTGCCTATAGTGCGTATCCCGAAGTGAGCTCATTTCTCTTCCCAAGCAAAAGACTAAACGTACACAATGCTTCTCCAGGCAGAAATGATCACAGCTGTGTGTTACATTCTTTGAACAGAAAAGCACGATAGGACTGCACTCCTGGAGACACCTACCACCTTAAAATGCATCTCAAAACGTGGATATTTAACATGAGACCAGTATCTCTTATTCACTGCTTCTACAGCAGAATTTTATAAAACTAAAACAATAAAGGCCAATATTAAAGCTTTTAATCCATCACAAGAGATTTATGCTGTGTTAGCCAGCCGATTACCTTGTTTGTAAGGTATAAATAACTGTACTTTCCAAAGCTCAACTGAGTAGCAACATGTCATAGTGCATTGGAAACAAGAAAGCACAAATCAAATTTAAGAAACACTATGATGTGAAATTTTAGCCAAACTATATGAAACTTAAATCACATGTGCTATTTCTGGTTGTACATATATAAATACATCTTTACCAGGCATGCAGGATTTAACAGCATATATTTCCAATAATCATCAAATATATTGTTTTGGCTAATGTAAAAAACATAAAGTATTCTGAAAAATAGACCTTTTAACTTTTTCCTGGAAAATGTGGATTTATTTAAGTAATTTAAAAATATTTTAGTTGTAAATATTGAGGTCACTTAAAGCCATAAAGAATGTAATTGACAAAATACAAAGAAAATATTATTGAATTTTTACTACATCATTTTAACATAGTATAATAATTGAATACTTCTTTCATGAGATACTGCTCAAGCCAAATTATATAGTTGATAATATTTCACTGAAATTGTTTTTCTATGACTTGGAGCCTGTATGTGTTTYCAAGATAACAATTGTTGACCCAATATTTTTCAAAGACAATAAAAAATACAAAGGCTTAACTAAGGCTTTTTGGAGGTCTTCTTATATAAGTTGTGTCTGTTGTACATGAGAGGGGATTGTATATTCCGCACACATGTGCATATATAGAGAGAACAGAAGTACCTGGAAATGGACAGTACTGACTCTTCTGTCCTGACTAAACCAAGCTGATTCAACATGGATACAAATCTGCTTTTGCATGAACATGCTTATCAATATTAAATTCAGTGCACACCCGGGTATCTAGTATGCACTCCATACTCTAATGGGGACAATGTCTACAATGTTGAAAAGTAAGTCATAGTTGTGTCTAGTCACACGGAGTTTAAAATGCATTAAAGGAAGCAGACAATTATACTATACCTTGCTAGATGTCCAATAGCAAAGTCTTAGACGTACATTTATTTAGACAGAAAGCGAAGAGCCCTGGTGGGATTTACTGCTTGCTTCGCTTAGTCCTCAAAGGCTTCACAAAGAAAGAGGGGAGCCTTAGGCTTCAGGGGGAGAGAGGGTAAATTATTTAAACTCTGACATATCCCTTAGCCTGAACATAAACATTCAGTAAAATATTCAGTACATTAAAGTTATTGGCTGTGAAAAAGGATTTCAAAAGCAAGCTTGGTTTCATGTATAGAATGCATAGTGATGGAAAAGGATGCCCCGCCCAACCAGTGAAACAGCCGAGGCACTGCCATGAAGGTCTGAACCCCGGGAATCCAGGAGCTACACGGCAGTTTGGATTATATTCCTATATGGTAACAGCGAGGAAGGAATCTGGTTTACTTAAATTTGTGAAGATTAGATTTGTGGTGCATACAGGTTGAAAAGTTTTCCCTAAACATATAGATAAGTTCTTGTAGAAGATGGAAATGCCCAGATTCATCTGCTGGTGGTGTATAGATGCCCTGCTGATGATCCGAGGTCTACTGATCGTAGACAGACACACACCAAGAGGGTCTGCCAATAGTCTTTGGTAGGTAGCCGATTGGATACCATGCCCCATCCCTGTTCTGTACTTGACACTAACATCAGGCTCAAGGGGCTAGCCCTCATCCACTGAGAGTGAAGGACTCTGCCAGGATGTTGAAATGTGCAGAAGTCTATTCATGGGTAGTATTCTAAACCAAAGGCAAAATGAAAGTATTATTCTTTACAAAAGCTGACTACCAGACACAATGCAATGGGCTTAAATACAGATTATTTCTTCATCCAAATGAAGACCAATTTTATAGTCAGTCTCAAAGACCTACAGACTTTTCAGAGTTGGTCTGACGAACACATGTGGTTACAAAGTTCCTGTGATGCCCAACAATAAAATCTCAGGATGAGGTTGCAAGCCATGTTGTGGTATAGGTTATGTAGAACAATAAAGGTTCATATCCAGAGCAAGAAGAGCATTTAAACAAACCACTAAAAGATGAAAACTTCTCCAGGGAAAAGTAGGCAAGATGTTGAGTGATTCATTTTTTTCCCCTTAGGGTGGGGATTGTTATATTTGCCAACTTTTGTATATGTATTTATTTTCTATTATGATTCATATTATAATATTGTAGACATACATTTATTTTTATTCATTGCATTATTTAATTCTTTTTGCATCATGATGAAGAATTATTATTTCCCTTATGCACAAGTAAGGAAATAAAAAATCAGTTCTATAATTTGCCCATTTAAAAGTTTTGTAAATATAGAAAATACAAAGATATATCATGTTATATGAAGAAATTTATTACTTATTCATCATGTTTTGTCCAGTTTCTAATGTCTATGCCAATTCAATTTCAGATACTGACAACTTCATGATATTTAGTATTTATATTGAATAAATGATTTTTCTGATAATGCTAATGAATATGTTCTGAGGGGATAGAATATGGAATGATTTCAAAGATCCTTTGCCCCCAAATATTTCTCACTGGTGCAACATGATTCCCCAAAGTCCACCCTGGCTCTTAAGTCCTTCTAAGATAAGCAACTTAATTTCCAATAAAATTACAAATGAGGCAAAATATTAACACATTATTAACCATAAGCATCCTACCCTAAGATTACCCTTGCACAAGATAGGCTGTCAGTAAAGAAAGTAGATTGAGGCCTTGAGGGAATGATCGATCGGCAGGGATGATGGGACTGGATGGGAATGCAGACACAGTATTCCATAAATACATACGTGAGGGAGAGTAAGCACAGGGTTACAGAGACCTGAAGGATTAAGGTGGAAGCAGTATCCGGAAGCGCCTATTCTCAGGAGGAGCTCAAGTATTTCCTTCCAATTTCCTTCTCAAACAGTTTAGAAAAGTGAAGTGGTTTTATGTGTCGATGCCTGTGAGAGTTATAGCAACTGAATACCATCTATAGACACTCAAAGTTAGCATAGAGGAACATGACACGAGTAATTCCATACTTGCCTTCTGTGACGTTTGAGAATCCTTAAATTATTAGCATCGCTAAGGAGTGCAGAAATAAAATTTCTACCAATGGAAGAACAATTTTTTTTAACTGATCTTTTTGTTTGTTTCTCGAACAATAAGCTAAAGAGGTGTTTAGAAACATTTCCAGAAAGGCAGATTTTTCTGAAGATCTTGTTGAGATGCAAATCTTAGCTGAGGAGAGCAGGATTGGTAATCTACATTTTAATAAGCTACCAAGCTATGCAAACTGATTCAGAAGCATTCCACAATAGACACTGGGATATTCAAAATCTGCAAACAAGCCAAAAGCACAAAGAAACAAGTGAATAACCAAAGACCCAAGAACTTGGGCTTAAATGCAAAACCAACTGTGAGGATGGAGAGACTAAGAATACAGAAGACAAGTGTGCTCCACCTTCAGGAGTAAACAGGGACTCAGCATCCACTGTGCTTTGCAAACAGGGCAAACAAAATCTTAAAGGGGTCAAAGAAATAATTTACAGTTCTTTCTGTCTAGGAGTAAAGCATTTTATTGTTGCTTCGTATGAAGAGCTGAAATCAGTGCCGAGTATCTTCTAAGCAATTGTATTGAGTTACGCTAACAGACTCTCTTTAAAAATGTTTTGAGCCCCTGGCACTTAATTTAGCAGAGGACTGCCTTGTCTGACCTCAGTGGGAGACGACGTGCCTAATCCTGTAGAGACTTGATGCCCCTAGGAAGGGGGATGCAGTGTGGGGGGAGCACCCTCTCAGAGGCAAAGGGGGTGTGGAGTGAAAATGTCTGTGAGTGGGGACTATTAGGGGAGCAACATTTGGAATGTAAACAAATAAAATAATTAGTTAAAACATTTTTTTTAAAAAAAAGGTTCCCCATGAATATAAAAAGAAAAAATGTTTTGCGACACAAGAGTATTAAGATGTGCATAATGAATTTGCTCTAACTCTGTAGATTAGGCTGAACTCGGTAATCCTGCTTCTTTCTCCCAAGTAGGTGAGATTATAGTAATGCACCAACATTTCTGATGTTAAATATTCTTACAGAAATGTAATGTTGGTCTGGAGGGTGTGCTTCATGCTTCTATGTCACTGTGGGAAACCGATGCTGTAAACAACTTCAAATGATGTAAGATTTATTCTAACTATGGCTTCCGAGGTTTCTGAGGACAGACACCTGGCACCTCACACTTGGATAGATCATATCACTGAAAGTGTGAGTCACAAAAGTGTCTTCTCATGGCAGAATGGAACCAGTCACTGAGGAAACGACAAAAGCTTCAAAGTCATCGCCCATGAACTACTTCCTCCCGCTCGTAAAGTTTAGAACCTCTCAAATTTGCACCACTACCGGGAATTCAAGTATTCGACATATGAGCCAATGAGTAGCCACTCACATTCTCACTAGAAGAAAGATTTGCAAACTTGTATGAGGGACAACTCTAGCACTATGAAGCTACATCTTTCAGATAGCTCTACATGGAAAGACTTTTTATAGCTAGAGAAAAGGAAGGTAGCATTTTCTTTCATGACTCATTTTCGACTATCAAGAAAAGATAGTTTAACTTCCTATGAAGGAAACTTTGCTATTTGCTAAGTTCAAGACATTCTTCACTTTTACCTTCTTTCCGTATAGTCTGACACATTCTTGCTAATGTTATGATTTTCATAGGCACTAAATAATAGAAAAATAATATTCTTTATATTTTTATCAATTTGTATTAATGTGATATTCAAAATTTGGGTATATATAAATATTAGGTATATATATACATATATGTATATATATTGTTGAAATTCCAAGACTTATGATGACATAGATTGTTTAGATTGTAAAATGTTCTTTTACCTTAAACTTCATCTTACATTCATAGCCATCCACACACATACTATCTACCCAGTAAGAAAATCAGAAGATACAGATTTTAGAAAAGGAGAGAACTAGCTTGTTGCATCTTAGTGTCCATGACTCATACAAGTGGCAGCTGCAAGAAGTATTTCTATGATCCTAGGGCAGAAGAGTGTGTTTATATTAGGAATCTGTGTCCATTTGTCCAAGTTTGTAAATTAAGTGAGTTTCAAAACCAGTTACAGCTTCAGCCATTACAAAGCAATCTGAGCTCAGAAACAGGACAAACAGAAATCAGCATTAGGATCACAGCAGTGTTAGGGATCTTACCAAGTTATCAGATCATTTTAGTTTTATTTCTAATGCTCTTCAGAGAGGATCCACAGAACACAGAAATGTAGATGATAAAAAGAACAGTGTAGGATCCTGACAATTGCTAAAAACCACTACATTCCCCAGACTTACTTTCTCTTTTAACAGAAGAAATGTATTTAGAACCAGAGGATAGAGCTAATATTTATAAAGAGAGAATGAAATCCCTAGAAATTTGGCTAGACTTGAGGTCTCCTTTAGTGGAGTGAAAAACTACATTATATGATTAATGGTGTTTTATGATTCCAAGAAATGCATGAAGGCATTTCAATCACAACCATGCAGGAGAAAGAACATCAGATAGGGGTTTGACTTGTAATTCCAGTTGACAGATGGAGAAATGCAACAAGATAGCTAATATGATTGATAGTATCAGTATCCTCCACCATGATCAATCACAGATTGTAGTCAGGGTGTTGAAAGTCTTCTGGATTAGTCTTCCATTTGGCATACYGTGTTTTCCATTTTATTAATGAGGTTTAAGAGAGGTTTAAAATAATACAGACTCATATGGGAAGATGTGTAAGACTCCAGGATGATAATGATGGCTTTTGTGTTTTAACTGGACTCCAAAAATGTTTCTAATAATACTAGGAATAGTTGGTAGCCAAACACTCCCTGGAGACAAACACGATTTCCTAAGGATTTTTTTTCCTCTTTAATGCCTGAGGACATGAGAAAGACATTTGATTGAAGAAAACAGTTTTGACAAAGCATGGGAAAATCAGTTTTAACTTGAGTCAATGAAGGAGAGCTCTTACAAAGCCTTGTAGACTGGCTTAGAAAGATGCCAAGTCCTGTCTCTACTTACAGAACATTAGAGGCTGGTCTTTCCTGCTTAGCCCATAGATGCCTGTTCTGCTTCCTGGAGGGAAATAAACTCTCAGTCTGATAGTGATGGAGACTAGTGGATTCAGGGTTCATGTGCTGAGTATGGATTTGAGGGAGAGATTAAGAGAGGTAATGCACTGGTTGTTTAATATCTTTGGATACTTAAGGACTCATGTAAACAAGAATTAAGCTCTCTCTCTCTCTCTCTCTCTCTCTCTCTCTCTCTCTCTCTCTCTCTCACACACACACACACACACACACACACACACACACACACCATACAACACACCTGTGGCACTAAAGGAGATGGGAGAAAACAAACAAATTATCTGATTGTCAGGGGTAAATTTTCTAGAAATACATTTTACTTCAATGAAAACAAAAGCCATGTTGGCAAGGACAATTCCAATGGGTAGAGTTGATTTTCTGGAAGGATAATGGGACGGGTATACATGGCCTCAGATGCGGAAAAAAGGGTCAAGCGCAGGTATTTTTTAAAATGTATCCAACATTATTAGGTGGAATTATATAATTAGAGACAAGAAACTTTGGAAAGAAAACAATACAAAGATGTCTTGTTAATTACAACTTGGTGATGAAAGGGTACTTGTTCCCTAGGAGCACATAAGATTTGATCAGAAGACATGGAGGCTTAATTTCACTTCTTTTCAACTCTGTTTCCCTTATTGCCTCTTCACAGAACACTCTCTAACTGTGTATTTTAAAATTATTTTGCATGGTATACATTCACTTATAAGTAGATATTAGTGAGAAAATGCAGGTACCATGCTAACCTACAGAGAACCAAAGAAGCACCCAGTCTCACAGAGACTTGAAGCGCCAGGGTGGGGGAATATCCAGGGAGTGCCCCAAGGGCTCAGAGGAGGAGGGGGAGGGGGACGGGGAAAGGATTGTGGGATAGGAGTGGGACAGTGAGCAGGATGTAAAGTGAAAAAGTAAAAGAAATTAAATTTAAACTTAAAAAAGAGGGTTGCAAGCATTTGAGAAATACACCCAATATGAATCTCCGGCTTCCAAATTGCGTTCATCACACACACACACACACACACACACACACACTACATCTACCACACATACAAAAAAAGTAGATAGATACATGATAGATAGAGATAGAGATATATGTTTGTGTGTGAAAATAAATAAACAATATTGTAGAGATGCCGCTTTCTAAAGGTAAGAAATAATTTCACAAAAAATTCATAACAGGATTAAATCTAACTTCTATGAAAATATAGACAAAAAGCAAAAGAAAAAAAAAGAAAAAATAGTGCCTATGTAGAAAAGAAAAGCATTCTACAAAGATAGCTTAGCAAACATTTAGAAATATCAAATATTTTTAAAGAAGTCAAAATGTACAATGAGTAGAGAACAATGTAGCATAAATTTAAACTAAAACTCAGAAATAAGATGATATTTAAGAAAGAAGAAATTATCTCATAAATAAGACAAAATTTTTTATTAGGGAGTTATAAACACTCCCCCATCCCAGATAAAGAAAAGATGACAGATAAAAGTAAGGATACCACCAAAGTCTAACTTGRTGAACAAATAAATGTATTGGGGTCACATAAGGAATATGGGGTGATGTCTGCATGCAGGAGCAGACATGGTAAAGATGGCTGTATCACCAAAGCCTGTCACGGCCATGACAAAGGCTCATGAGACTGAGAAACTTGGAAAGATCGATCTCCTTCAGGTAGATTGTGCGGTCTGTATTCCATGAATCTTGGCAGGTCTGAGCCTCTTCTAGGCAGCTCAGCTGGTCCCAGGCTGTCTCTCAGCAGTCCTTATGGCTTTGATAAACTTGATGAGGGTGAGCCCTGGTGCATCTATTCAATTTTAGAGACCTTTGGAACCTTTTGAGATGTTTATTTCTGAATCTGAAGAAGCTTTTCTTCCCCTGCAGTGTGGAATGTTCTACCTCCTTTTACAGTATCCTGAGTTAATGAGATTCCCAGCATGGAGGAATTTATTATTTCAGAGGAAATTACTACACAAAGATAAATGTGCAATCCCTCGGATTAATCAAATAGTATCTTTGTACTTTTCACTATGAATGCAAAGCCAAGGATGAGGAGCTCCAGCTTCATAAAGTTGAGCTTCTTACTAATTGGTTAAATAGGTGGAGATCTATGCTTACATTGCTAAAGAGTGCTACACATCCAATAAGATACTTGATTAACAACCAAACGTTACTGATAGGCAAAGTGGTACCTGCTACCACTCTAAAGGCTCTTCAAAGTAATATTTTTTTWAAAAAAAGTATTTATTCCAAAATGTGAGATAGAAACTAATTTATCAATAGAATTGCCAGTATATAATCTTATGTTTATGTAGATATACCTAAGCATTCCAATTTTCCAGGCCAACATGGAAAAGATTGCTCAGATATGTCTGAGCCAGCCACAAACATTTAATTTTTTTAAAATGCATTCTTAAAGAAGAAAGATTAGTAAAAGAAAAATGTCAGCTGTAGATTTTAGTAAGTAGACTTGACCAAAACTGAGCGAATCATTTTATAACAAAACGGTATTGATGATTAGACTAATTCCATCCACCCATGTCTAGAAAGGAGTAGAAGCCTACTTCTACCCTCATACTGATAAAATTCTTCTTGTTTCAATATGATTGAAGTGGGAAAGGGGACATTTTAGGCAAAATTAGTCCATTTACAGAAACTTAGGCAATGTAAGTATGGGCCACTCATGGAACAGACTAAGTAGGCCCATGGTCTCGTTGAAGACAATTTCAGAAGTGCTTTTCTGCACCAATGGATGTCATTTTACACACACTAAATATTATGTAAATTTATGTTTAATTCTAAAACATGTTCCACCCACCACCATATTCCAATTAAAGCATTGACACATCCCAGGCCCCCGCCCGGTTCAATGTTTAGACCGCACACAATTTCCCATGCTGGTATCTCTCCAAACCAGGAAGCCTCTTTGACCTATAATTTGCATAATGCATTCATGTTCAGATTAGTCACATGATTGATGAGCGCCTTGGAGAATGTCCAGTTCTATCACCTCAACTGCACTTTCCTTATTCCTGCCACTAGACTCAATTAACAATGCCAGCTATTGCCAAGTGCTGTGCACAGTATAAATTAAACTTGTTCATTTGTTCCGGAAAACAATCACATCCACTGCAATGTGGAAATTGTTTTCCATCAGTGAGTATAATTAATTGTTAAAATGTGAATCGGAAAGCATTTCCTTTCGTTGTACAAACCAAGGTTTCAGCTATTCAGTATTCCATATTTATCACATGCGATGCTTGTTCTACACAGTCTTCATCTCAAATCCCTGAAGAAACACTACAGATTTTGTAAGGAAATTCTTAAAATAATGAGACTGTAGTTTAG
The DNA here is from genome assembly GCA_002335545.1 of Apodemus speciosus. Taxonomy (NCBI): domain Eukaryota; kingdom Metazoa; phylum Chordata; class Mammalia; order Rodentia; family Muridae; genus Apodemus; species Apodemus speciosus. The sequence continues at coordinate 16,285 of BDUI01007100.1, forward strand.
AACTTGAATTAAATAGCAATCTTTTATGAGGATAAATGAGTGTAAAATTGGCTTTTTAATGAAATAGGAGGTTTGTGGATTACTCGACATTGTGTTTTTACTTCTTGCAGCTTAATTGAACTTTGCGAAATTTAACCTATTGTACATCCATTCTTAATATGAAAATTAAGCTTTATCTTTTTCTGACATACCTATCTCAATTTAATGGGCTTTATTTTTTTCTCCTTCATGTTATTTTCATTCATTGTCAAACATTTTTCACACTCAAATAATTAATTATGACAAAATAAAACAAAGTTTCTTTTTAAAATAAATATATCTCTGATGATATAATCAGACTGTATTTTTATTTCACAAAAGAAAGATAGTCATTGGGCATATAAGTCAAATTACTTTATAGAAAGCTACCAATTTCCTTGGTAAAATTGAGATCTTTTATTTGAGAATGTGCTGATGTTCACATATTCAATATACCATCATGGGGCCATAGTTGAGTCTTATGAGAATAAATTTAAGAAATAAACAAGATATTTGAACTCTAAAGGTTTTCTATGCCTGAGTTCCAGTGACTTTGAAGCAAGATATCTGCAAGTTCAGGAACATTCTAGGTTAGTAAAAGGCTAATGCACAGTGTTCAGTACCACAAAATAAATAAATAAATAAATATGTAAGTAAACAAATAAATAGACTCTCCCACGCTCAAAAGTATAATTTAATGACAAATATGGAAGAATGATTGCCCTCCCAACAATGATTATTCAGAGTGCCCAGAAAACACAATGAAACAGATAACAATCCTTGGCCCTATGAAAGATAATGAAACAATAAATACATGCCCAGGAAAATATTGAATAATTGGTATCCAGAGAAATTTGAAATGATGATGTAGTGAAGTAACTGACTCTATAAAGAAGACATGAAGCTGAGGCCTGACTGATAAGGGCTCAGTCATGTGATGTGGAGGGGGTCTTCTAAGCAGATGAAATAACTGGTGAGCAGATGCACGAGTCCCAATAAGTTACAATGGTGTGTCTAAGGACGATACATAGGTGATCCTGCTGAGAGATTAATATGGAACAGTATAAGTGGACATAATACAGGTGAAATTTAGAGAGACAGGCAACTGTGAAGTTGTGAAGATATCAGCCAGCAGTGTTAGGTCAGGGATACCACTCTAGTTGCTATATGCAAGACAAGTACAAGAAGTCTTGTCTCTCTCTGTGTGTGTGTGTGTGTGTGTGTGTGTGTGTGTGTGTGTGTGTGAAAACATTTCTCTAGAATTGATTGTATGATTCACCTCTTATATTACTATATCTCAAATATGTTAAAGTAAGGATGACTTAGGATAGAGAAATAACAGAGTTTAAAATTATGAAAACAAGAACTTTTAATCCTGAAAACAAAATGATCTTAGAGTTAATGAAAAACCTAACATTCTAGTCCATCTGTGTGAGCTTGAATCTACTATCTCTATTGACACATATCCAGTCTCCTAACCTGTCTTTTTCTGTTAGATTTGCTTCAAGGTTACTCTAGGTTCATGAATTCTTGATGCTCTCCAGAAAGCTGAACCTAACACAATTGATTTTACCTTCTGAAATTAAAAAGAAAAAAGTACTAAACATGATGTTTCCCTGTACTATTTAAAAGGTGGTATTAATTTCACATTTATCTTATTCTCTTGKTTTAGAAGAGATCACTAATGTTTTGCTATTAAAATATTAAAAGGATGGATACATTTCAAATGACAAGGCACAAATTGTTGAAATATTTTTTTTATATTCCTAAAATTATTGGGGGGGGCGGTAATCACCATTCCTTAGCTTGGTTAAACTAAGCCCATAATCTTAGGACAGCATTACAAAGAGAGTCTGTCTATAATCTGTCTTATTGTGAAAGGGGTTAATATCAAAATGCAATGTTCTTCAGCGCTCTCCCATTTGTCTTTGCAGGGATTATGACCTAGGGATATAAATCACAGTGGCTGGAGCTTCACTGTGCAAAGGTCAAGATGATTTGTTTTAAGTTTATTGGCTTAGAGAACACTGAGAAAATACCTCGTAAGTTTCAGAAACTGCACGCATTTTTCAGCTCCTATAAATCAAAGCCATAGTATTTTTCAAATGGCAAATGTAATTTCTATATGTGAAGTCTTCCAAGCTGCACTCTTGAATTGATTATAATAGAGCTGCCTTGTTTAAAATATAGCTGAGATCATTTATTCTTAAAGATTTATATGGTACACATCTGAGGATTTAAAAAATAATAATTTTCATATTTCAGTTAAATTTACAGAAATACAAATGGCAACATCTATACTCCTGTGATCAATGGCTTTTCAGGTCTTATTTACATTCATTCTGTTGGCTTTGTTTCTTAGATTGTCTCCACCGAGCTCCACGTAGTAACTCAAATATAAATAAAAAGCAAGCACTTAAATTGTATAATGAAAAAGACCAAGTTAATTTTTAGCAGGACTTTTTGAAAGCTTATCAAACCCATCACATCTATGATTTAAATCAGTATTAACTTTTAACACCTGACTTTGAGGACGAAGATACATTTTATCACTTAAGTAACTTTGGTACCCAAAGACCACCACTGTGATATGCTTAAACCAGACACTTTGGGGAGGAAAATAAATCCCCTCTTGAAGATGATACCTGTTTACCTAACACATTCTAGAACACAAATATTTTAAAATGTCTCCCACAAAATCCCTAACTCACTTAACTGAAAGTCACTTTAAAGCATTGCGCATGTGATTTAAGTCCAGAGGATTTTGTCCATACACATCACTTAAATCATCTTATTTTTTGAAAGGTTAAAATTTCCTTAGACCGATCATGTCCTACTTAAATGTAACCTATATGTAGTCAAGTCGCATTTTGATGGCTGTGCTCTCTCTCTGCAACTGTAACTATGTAGAAACAATCATTTTAAAGGAATTAGTAAGTTTTAAAGGCACTTAGTAAGTGCCTTTCTTTTAACGTAATTTAAATATGAGGTACAGTTAACTGTGTGGCCTGTATGTTCACAAGGAATATAAAGCTCTCACTCATCTTCATGATCCTAATGACATTTAATATTATAATACCTGGGGCCAGGACTGTGCTTCTGCCCTTCTGGTTTCGGATTACCAGGGGAGAGGATATTGAACTTTACCTACAGGCAAACTTATTAAAAATTAATATTTATACACAATTATAGGAATTGTGTATCTCCAACAGAAAAAAAAAAAAGGGAACAGAGGGTTGCCCCGGATCCAGAGGAAACCACCACATCTGTATAAGCTTCTTCCGAGAGTGCAAGCCAAGCTGCTGACGCTAACACGTATGCTCATTGAGCTGAGTGAAGAGGGCTGAGCTAAAGTGTAAGCAAAAACCATCTTACGGAGGATCACTGTTTTGGGTAAAAGGACTTGGGCTCAGAAAAAAATCTATGTTTACATGCAAAGAAAAGGGCCAAGTGTCCAGTGAGGTGAAGACCTTAATAAAGGTAAACCCAAGTACAATTAGCAGAACAAATTATATTCCTCCTACTTACCAAGAAGAAGTCATTGAACAACCTAAAGTGAAGTGAAGTGGGGGGGGGGTACACACACACACACACGTACATATGTATGTTAATGAACTGACCATATCTGAATTCTCAAAAGATCTCTGGAAACTCTCCTTTAAAGGTGGAGAACGCTCTTCTAGGTGTTCAGAAATAATTAAAATTTACCAGTATTTTTACACAATAATCCTCAGGGTTGGCAAAGCCTGTTAGTGGCAATACCTAAAGGAAAGATAAAATATGAATAAACCTCATAAAGAGAGAAGAAGCACAAAGTCCCTTTTTACAGAGAGAAGTCCAAATGTCCTAGCAGTTTTCAAAACAATAGGCGTTGAGTAATCTATGATTAAATGGAAGAAATCCAACTGAACACCATATGTGCAGATGACAATAAAATACTTATTATACTGTAGAGCACTATTTCATTACAATACAATGATGATAAATCTTGCAGCTACAATGCTAGTGAATCCCACAAGCATTTACTGAATGCAGAGGAAGTAGAGTAAAAAAATATAAAGATTGTGCGAGTGTTTTGTCAAATCAGTCAGAACAGAACAAACATGTTCAGGGCTATGTTATCAACAGTATAATTATTTTAAAGTATGGATGACACAGTTATGATGGTGGGCGTTGATATGGAGATTCTACTGGGATGTGGACTCTGCATTGTCTCAGAGTGTCACTATATAAAGGTGCCTCTACTGTGAACTACTGTTCTGCTGCAGTCATGAAGTGAAATGTATCTGAAGGATGTTTAGGAAATGGAATTAGCAGGTGTTATATAGATAGGTCCTCTGAGTTGAAGTATCCCTCCCAGTTGGAGGAAAGAGGCTTATAAGATTCAGGAAGTAAATTAAACATATAAGACCCAGGAATTTAATTAAAGTTTCAAGGTTGAGAAACACCTGAACGTTATAAGATCCACAAGGCTTCTCACCAGGGATATAATCAGTAGCAATCTAATCAGTCTTCAAACTGTCTGAAAGTTGTGCAGGAAACTTCACAGATAGAGCTTCGGTGAGTTTATACTCATGGTAGGGTAAACTTTTCTGATGTAGGAGCCCTTAGGACACCCATGACCCTCTAAGGAGCACCTGAGCTACATCCGTGTAAGTGACTCTAACAAGCTTACTGGTTTGCTAGTTAGACATAAATGAAATCCTTTCTCCTGTGTCCTATCTGGAGTCTTAGACATTTGTTGTTCTCTCTCTCTCTCTCTCTCTCTCTCTCTCTCTCTCTCTCTCTCTCTCTCTCAAAAGCACACAACTGTAGGTCAAAGTTGAAATGACTATAGAGAAAATATAAGTTGAAGATAATGACCAGCTTTGGAGCTGGAATACACAGATGGACAGAAGTGACATGCATGTAAAGCACAGAACACGAGAATTCGGTAGTTCCGAGCTCTGAAGCCAACCCGAAAGATAAAGATGTAAGATGGTTCAGACTCTCAAACAGAATTTCAAGTAGGTAGTTGGGCGTGTGAGTGAAGAAGTAAAAGAGGTAATCTGACAGCTATTTTAAAATACAGGAGATATATAAACTAGAGCCCTGGTCCTATCTATGGCAATTAAGTATATGGTGATAGGCATTGAGGATATTGCTAAATGGATGAGTACTCACTTAACATGAAAAGGGTTGAATCTTCACTGCCAGAGAGAGAGAGAGAGA
>BDUI01007100.1:52889-65072 GCA_002335545.1 Apodemus speciosus
ACATAAATGCTCATATCTTCAGGCCATAGACTATACACCAACTTACATATAGATGAGACACCCAAGAAACAAAGGGTAATGAAATATGCATTTCTTCTATGATATTAAGAATAATTGTTAATGTTTATTAAGTATATTTAGTGTGAAAATAATTCTTGGAGAGGTCTTATATGCCCCAACTTGCCTAACCATACRTGTACTGTAATGTGGATTTGCCTTTTGTTTTATGGCTGTCAGTGGAATGCTTCAGAAACTTTAAGTTGAATGCCTAAGGTCATAAGACCTTCATATTTATACCCAGGATTTATATAACRAAAGCACTGTTTTATTCCTTTGAAGATAGTGTTCAAATTTATTAATTAGGCACTCATTTAAACTTYATACAGATTAGGAGTTAAGAAGAAACTTTATAGACAATACTTATCAGAAATCCGACTACTATGATATCATTGAGTTAGAATGAATAYAAGATTCTGGGTTAAGATTTCACAAGCACAGAACTCACATGAAGCTCTTCTGATGAATACCATTTTATCACACATTGAACTTCTGGAAAGTTCATTTAGATCACACAACTTCGATGATTTAGTCACTTGAATTACTTTAGTGTAATGAAAATATGTCATTTCTCCAACTATACTATGGATTTCTTGTGGAGTTGAGAACTTCTCACACATCTGTTCTATTCCAGACTATATGACATGTATCCTGCTTTTGCTTCTGTTTAACATGTGTACAGATTCGGAGGTTGTGGGATATATGACAATCCCCTCACTATACCTCCACAAACTCTAGAGTAAATATGTGCCCTTTGCTTCAAGGCACAARAAGATGCAGCCACTCAGGACATCAGGTTTGTCCTTCCATCTGCATTCGCTCCACCTCCTGTCCACCTTGATATGTCCCATATTCCATAGTCCTTCAAGCTAAAATCTATTCTGGTGAGCTTTATTTTCTATAGCTATAATGTAAGAATAATTAATCTGAACATAATTAAAGTAAATACTGGTTTACAGGATTGAATATTCATTAAGTTATATCCACAGTCCTAGATACTTCAAAGAGGTATGAATTAATGACACCTTATCCCTGTGAGTCATTAAAAGRAAAAAGTAGTTCTCATAAGAAAATAGGACTTCAGAATAGCAAATAACATATTGATTAAATGAAAAATTCAATCTCAATAATGATGTAGATAACAGTGAAGAGAAAGGTAAGGGAGTTGAGTGCATTATGAATTTCATTAAAGAAAATTTAGAATAGAAAAAAGAATATTTTAGGTTTTTTATGATTTATTTTATTTTTTTATCATGTGTATGTTTGTGTCTGTGTGTGAATATGTGCACATGAGTATAGATGTGTTGAAAACCAAAGGCTTTAGATTCTACCAGGATTTGGAGTTACAGGAAGATGTACCACACGTGGAACGGATGTTGGGTATCGAACTCCAGACTTCTGCAAGAGCAATATGCCTTCTCAGCAGCTGACCCGTCKCTAGAGCCTGTGGTTATTTGTTAAGGGAAAACTCTGGGGACATGAAGAAATCTGTATCAAGAAGATGGCTCTGACTAAGGCAGCATGCACAGAGCCTGCATGGGTCTGTGTCAGATGGGGTCCTAGAGCTCAAAGGAGAAGTGGACACATGGACACACCCATCCCTAACCCAAAAGGTATCTCCAAGTGATAAGTGCTCACAAAGGAAAATTCGATTTTCTCCAAGGGAGAAGAAACACCACTACTCTTAGGGATGGGCCCTGTGCCCAGCAGTAGATGGCCAAGAGGAAACAAACACGAAGGCATCTCGGTAGGTTCGTTGTATGATGTCATGTCAGGGCTTTTCCTTTCTTATTTTCTAATTTTATCTGATTTCTATTTTTGTTTTATTATTTATTTTTTTTAAATATCAACTTTCTTAGTTTATTTTCTCCTTTTATTATTTGTTTATTTGTTTTATTTATTTACATTCAAACCATTGCCCCCTCCCAATATCCCCTCCCACAATTCCTCATCCCATTTCCTCTCCCTTTGCCTCCGAGAGGGTGCTCCCCATCTCCACCATCCCCAACCCCCAGCATACGCCTTCTCTGGAACCTCAAGTCTCCCCAGGATTGGTTGCATCTTCTCCCAGAGGCCAGACCAGGTAGTTCTCTGCTAAATATGTGCTGGGACCAGCCCCTTTACACTGCCTGGTTGGTGGCTCAGTCTCTTTGAGCTCCCAGGGATCCTRGTTAATAGAGACTGATGGTTTCCTATGGGGTCACCCTCCCCTGCATCCCCTTCAATCCTTCCCCTAATTCTTCCATGGAAGTTCCCGGCTTCAGTCCATTGGTTGAGTATCTACATCTGTCAAGGCTTACCTACTTCTTCCATTCTATTACTAACCTGACAAACCAGGCACATTAAGTTGTGTTCACGTTCATGAGCCTGAAGGAATGAATACGTTTGCAAGGTACCCACACAGCTGGGAGTTGGTATGAGTGGAAATCACGAGATACCAACTGCTTATAAATCCTTATAATGAAAAGCATGTTCTGATACCAACCCCTTATTTCACAGATATCCAGAGGCTTTGAGAGATATAATGAGGATCTACAACCTCTGCAGTGACACCACTGGAAGCTGAAGTCATAGCTTCTACATCAATCACCAAAGTCTGATAAATAGGTGAATGCCCTCATCGAGTGTCTGTAAATTCAGAATAGAAATAAACAGAATGTAATCATATTTGTGGAGTGCAGGCATATAGGCAAAGCAATGGTGGCATCCTCCTAACTCCAAAAGTATTCATTCTTGAAGCAATAACTGAATATGTGATAACCTAATAAAATAGTTTAAGCATTGCTTCTCAGTTAGAATGGTGCAAAGGTTTGTCAGGAGACAGGTATGTGCATTTGTTACTAGTGACTAGATTAATCCCCCAACTCCCCAGCTCTAAGTAATGTATACTTTAGAAGTGACAAATATCTCTTTAGATCCTATTACTGAACCATACATTTGCATGAGAATAACATGGGAATTAAAGAGATGAGGCATCAGATAGAACACAGTATATGGATCAGAAATTGGCAGGAAGGCTCATAAAACACAGGAATAATATGAATTTCTATTGCACTTTTCATCGTGTTCGTGTGTCACATTTAATACTGAGATGACTTTATAACTAAGTTCTGAAAAGAACAATGGATCTTCTACAATTTCAAAATTCATATCAGAACTAAATTCTCATTTYCATTAAGCAGGATAGTTAGCCAGAGGCCACAATACAATTTCAGCAAAATTTTCTTTCCTGAAATATTTAAAATAATTTAAATAGGTAATTTTTATGGGGTGCTGTGTTTTTCTAGAATTTTTTATAATAAATAATGCCCTGCCTCTCCTTGGTTTTTCTCAAATGTGGAAATAGCAATAAAGGAACTGGTTTCATTTTAGCTGGACTTTTTTTGTGCTGCTTTATTGTCGAGGTCTCTTTGGTGGGTAAACACTAAATGGAATGTTCTGCCTTACAATGTTCTCTTTAGCCATTTATATATGTACTGGTATTTTATTGAATCACTTATTTTATTTTTGTCATTAACTATGAAAGCCAGGAAATCACACATTTTGTGCAAGTGCTTTACAGTGAGCTAATCTAACCAAGGTACCTTAGCTAACAATAAAGAGGTTTACCAACTCTATTCCTTTCTATTAACTCACCTGCCCCAGCACTTTGAGTTTATAGCATACAAAATTGTTAGGAATTAACTGATAAACAATATAGAGGGGGAAAAGAAAACACAAATACAAGATTTCCACTCACTGCAATTATGAAAACATCTACAAAGAACATGGGGGATTTGGGGAGATTAGACAGACAGACAGACAGACAGACAGACAGACAGACAGACAGACAGACAGACAGACATATAGAGATGAATGTTTTTCCTGCATGTGTGTATGTGCACCACATGCTTGCAGTGTCTATGGAAGCCAGAATTAGGGTATTGGGTTCCCTGAGACTGAAGTTATAGATGCTTGTTAGTGTCTATGTAGGGTCTGAAACTTGAACCTGGGTCCTTTGGGAGAGCAGTCAGTGCTCTTAATCCTCCATAGTTTCTGAATGAAGACATGAAAAAGAGAATTTAGAAATGTAGAGTTGTCGTGTGGGAGAATCATAGACATACAAATAAAGGCTAAACTAAAAGCTATAGATGAGGTCAAATGAAATAATGGTAAAAGTCTGTTTAGTGAGCAGTGTTTGCACTAAGGCTGTGAAGTTATGTCAGATTAACGTAGTATTTTAATTGTGTGACGGGGGCTTTAACTTGCATCAATATTCTCAAACTTTATGTTTTGTGAATCTCCAAGAGAATAATAAATTGAGTTGCTGGGGAAATAGCTTGAAAATGAGTTCAGATCCCCAATATCCACATAAAAGTGGATTCAGTTGCATGCCCTGCTGAAGTGGTAGAAACAGGCCATCTAGTRAACTCATGAGCTCCAGGTTCATGTGAGAGACTCTGCCTGGAAAATAAGCTTGAGAGCTACCAAAAAAGACATCCAGCCTCAAACTCCAACCTCCATACATGCAAAGGCTTACTAGTTCTGTTAACAAACACTATTAATCGACAGAGTTCAGGTATTAGAGTTTAAAGCAAATACAGAACTGCTATTTAATTGAAGAACTATGCCAGAGAATTCCATCTTGAAGTGGAATACTGGGAGGTGAAGGGAGAGGAATGGGTTAAAGGATTGCCTAAAACTAAGTACAGAAATGGTATAAAGAAACCTGTCACTTTGTATTCTAATGTTAAAAGTTATGGTTAGCACTATACTCCACAATCAACCGAGTTAACTGCATTAATATTTTTAAATATATATTAAAGAAGAACTTGGAAACCTTTGAAATAGCTTAGTCATTAAGTCCTTCTATTACCTAGTAGAGAGATTTGACTATGTTCTTACTAACTCACATGCTAMGAGAAGCAAAGGAAAATACATGGCTCTTCTATAAAGAAGTTCATAGTCTAACTACAGAAAACCCTCTTGACATGCAAGAGTAACAAAACATAAAGAAAGATAAAGTGGCAGGAAAGCAGGCAAAGCCAAGATATACTGTTTATAGTTTTAGGCAAAAAAGACAGAGTCCCTAGGCTAAGTCTTAAGGAATACAAACAATGTCTTAAGCATATGTTATGATGTGTATAGAGCAGGCATCACTCCTTTAAGGAAGAAAGGATAGTATAAACAAATGTTCTTTTGATATTACTAAAGGGAAAGTTTAAGGAGATATTACTTAGAACGAAGATTAGAAAACAGACCACAACTGGATCCCTGTAGTTGTAAGAAATTAATCAAGCTGTTAAACAACCAAGCTTGTCTTTAATCCTGATGAGCTTTTGAGTGCCAGTAGCCAGAAATCACATAGTTGACTTAACAGTTTGATAAGATAGTTCAGAGGAAAGAAATAGGGAMATTGGAAGATAAAGGGATTTAGAAATATGTTTCAAAGTGATAATGAGTCTTTTGGGTAGSACAATGAAAATAATGATAAATCAYGGAATAATGAAAAAATTAGGTTCAAAAATGGCCAGCAATAAGACAAGGAAGTTGCTAAAAGGAAATTAATCATGACCTGCTTCCAGCTTCTTAAATACATATTGATTTGGAATGAGAACATACTAAAAATGAAAATACTGGAGAGAACATAGTGAATTAAGTTTTAACATGTATGTGTCATGTTTTTTAGATGTATGAAACCATTCTTTGTTATGGCTATGTTAGCAGACAAAATACACACCTACTAGGTTGATGTTGTAAAGACAGTTCTATTGTCTGAAAACCCAGTAACTGAATAATTCAGGTGATATGTAAGATGAGTTTACTAAGTACTTTAGGCACATACTCCCCTAGTATTTAAAGTCAATTATGTCTATAAGACTGATAGTGAATCTCTGGAATAAGTACAGATGGGTAAACGGAGCACTGATATAAGAGGTTAAGTGTTTGTGCTCCCATAGCTAATTAGGCTGGTATCACAGAGGGGAACTTCAGGGAACCACATTATAGCGTTCAGAGAGTAACAGTATTGGCTCCTTTTATATTGCTGTAACAAAACACCAGGGCCAAGACAACTTATAAAGAAAGCATTTAATTAGGACTCACAGTTCCAGAGAGTAGTAGGGTCTAGGACCATCATGACAGGGAGTATGGCAGCAGACAGGCAGATGTGGTGCTAGAGCAGAGCATTAGATCTTTCCAAACCCTTCTACSAACTGGAGAACAAGCTTACAGAAATTTGAGTCTTTAGAAGACATTTCCTTAAAACCACCACATCCCATGTCCTGGCCTCCATAGTCTTGTAGCCATATCATAGCACAAAATACACTAAGTCTTACTTTAAAATCTTTCAGKCTCAAGTTTCAGAGTCCAAAATCTATAGTCTTTCAGAGACTCAGAACAATCTSTTAAACTTCTGTAAAATAAAAAAAGCGAATTTTATGTTTTTAACACATAATGGTGCAGAATATACATTACAATTCCAAAAGAGACAAATGGGGCACGGTGATGAAATACTGGACAAAAGAAAGACTGAAAACAAGAGGAGCAAATTCCAAACTCTATAATTCTATATCCAACCACATAGGGCTTAGATCGTTCTGCTCTTTTAACTTTGTTGACTGCAACAYACTTCTCTCTCCTTGGGCTAGTTCCACTTCCTGGATGCGACTTTCCATGGTAGGCATCTCACGTATCTGGCAACTCCAACATACTGGGTTTGCCAACACAGTCCAAGTTTCACCTTTGCAGGTTCATATATTGGCCTCTGGGACTTCTCTGGCATGCACRACATCAGGTTTCCAAAACCTTGGGGGAAAATTTCATGACCCATTTACTCTTGTATATTTCATCACTCTAAAGCCAGACCTACATAGTCAATGCTGCCAAGTTCTGCTTCCTGCTTAGGATGAAACCTGGATTCCTATTTGAATACATTTGTATAAACTTTGATTTGTTGTTGTTGTTGTTGTTATTGTTAATAATCTTTCCTTTGCTTCAGGAGTAGAAGACTACCTGTGCATTTATTTTAAGTTGGAAGCTAGGGAGGTAAGACCTTGGCCTGAGGGCATGATTTCTTTTATACCATTTTATACTGGACTATTGTTAAAACTTTTTATCTTCTTAAGCAAAAGACTTAGCTCTAACGTTAAATTTCCTGGTTCTCTCTTTCCCTTAAATTGCATATTTCTTATCTATAAGAATGATCATTAATTACCATGTGACAAAGTCAATACTAGGAAATCTTGAGAGTGAAATTAATCCAAACCTCTTCAGTCTAGCGTTGCATAGGTTCTTAGGAAATAGTCAACAAACCAGCCACAGTCTTTGACAAAATATCAGAAGACTGATCTCTACATTGCTTTCAGCACTACTCCCTCCCCAACTCCTACTAGGATGACCATAATTTCCATTTAGTATTCAATCACTTGCCTAGTCCAACATCCCAAAGTCTTCTACATTTCTCAAATTCAGCATGGTCAAGCCTGTCACAGTAATACCCCACTTCTGATACTAAACTCTGTTTTAGTTCCTTTTCTATTTCCATAACAGAATATTATAACTGTACTATCTAACTTTTTGTCAATTTGGCACAAGTTAGTATCATCTGCGGGGAGAGAAGCCCAATTGATAAATTTTCTCCATAAGATTAGAATGAATACAAACCTAAAGAACATTTTCCTAACTAGTGATTGATGAGAGAGGGCCCATTGTGGGTGGTGCCATCTCTGGCCTGGTGGTTCTGGGTGTCATAAGAAAGGAGACTGAACAAGTCACAGGGAGCAACCCATTTAGCAGCATCCCTCTGTGTCCTCTGCATCAGTTCCTGTCTCCAGGTTCTTGCCTTGTTTGGCTTCCTGTCCTAATTTCCTTCAGTAATACACTATGAATGTGGAAATATAAGCCAAATAAACACTTTCCCCACCAACATGTTTTTTGTCATGTTGATTTATCATAGGAATAGGAATCCAAAATAAGACAAGGACCAAATAAACATTAAAGAANAACTGGAGAACAAGCTTACAGAAATTTGAGTCTTTAGAAGACATTTCCTTAAAACCACCACATCCCATGTCCTGGCCTCCATAGTCTTGTAGCCATATCATAGCACAAAATACACTAAGTCTTACTTTAAAATCTTTCAGGCTCAAGTTTCAGAGTCCAAAATCTATAGTCTTTCAGAGACTCAGAACAATCTGTTAAACTTCTGTAAAATAAAAAAAGCGAATTTTATGTTTTTAACACATAATGGTGCAGAATATACATTACAATTCCAAAAGAGACAAATGGGGCACAGTGATGAAATACTGGACAAAAGAAAGACTGGAAACAAGAGGAGCAAATTCCAAACTCTATAATTCTATATCCAACCACATAGGGCTTAGATCGTTCTGCTCTTTTAACTTTGTTGACTGCAACACACTTCTCTCTCCTTGGGCTAGTTCCACTTCCTGGATGCGACTTTCCATGGTAGGCATCTCACGTATCTGGCAACTCCAACATACTGGGTTTGCCAACACAGTCCAAGTTTCACCTTTGCAGGTTCATATATTGGCCTCTGGGACTTCTCTGGCATGCACRACATCAGGTTTCCAAAACCTTGGGGGAAAATTTCATGACCCATTTACTCTTGTATATTTCATCACTCTAAAGCCAGACCTACATAGTCAATGCTGCCAAGTTCTGCTTCCTGCTTAGGATGAAACCTGGATTCCTATTTGAATACATTTGTATAAACTTTGATTTGTTGTTGTTGTTGTTGTTATTGTTAATAATCTTTCCTTTGCTTCAGGAGTAGAAGACTACCTGTGCATTTATTTTAAGTTGGAAGCTAGGGAGGTAAGACCTTGGCCTGAGGGCATGATTTCTTTTATACCATTTTATACTGGACTATTGTTAAAACTTTTTATCTTCTTAAGCAAAAGACTTAGCTCTAACGTTAAATTTCCTGGTTCTCTCTTTCCCTTAAATTGCATATTTCTTATCTATAAGAATGATCATTAATTACCATGTGACAAAGTCAATACTAGGAAATCTTGAGAGTGAAATTAATCCAAACCTCTTCAGTCTAGCGTTGCATAGGTTCTTAGGAAATAGTCAACAAACCAGCCACAGTCTTTGACAAAATATCAGAAGACTGATCTCTACATTGCTTTCAGCACTACTCCCTCCCCAACTCCTACTAGGATGACCATAATTTCCATTTAGTATTCAATCACTTGCCTAGTCCAACATCCCAAAGTCTTCTACATTTCTCAAATTCAGCATGGTCAAGCCTGTCACAGTAATACCCCACTTCTGATACTAAACTCTGTTTTAGTTCCTTTTCTATTTCCATAACAGAATATTATAACTGTACTATCTAACTTTTTGTCAATTTGGCACAAGTTAGTATCATCTGCGGGGAGAGAAGCCCAATTGATAAATTTTCTCCATAAGATTAGAATGAATACAAACCTAAAGAACATTTTCCTAACTAGTGATTGATGAGAGAGGGCCCATTGTGGGTGGTGCCATCTCTGGCCTGGTGGTTCTGGGTGTCATAAGAAAGGAGACTGAACAAGTCACAGGGAGCAACCCATTTAGCAGCATCCCTCTGTGTCCTCTGCATCAGTTCCTGTCTCCAGGTTCTTGCCTTGTTTGGCTTCCTGTCCTAATTTCCTTCAGTAATACACTATGAATGTGGAAATATAAGCCAAATAAACACTTTCCCCACCAACATGTTTTTTGTCATGTTGATTTATCATAGGAATAGGAATCCAAAATAAGACAAGGACCAAATAAACATTAAAGAAWAAAAGCATTGAATTGGTACTCCTGATGCCAGAGGATAGTGGAGTCCATGACCATCTTGGCAGGTAACGTGACAGCAGGCAGGCAGGTATGGTACTCAAGTAGTGTCTTGAGAGCTTACATCTGATCCAAAGAGAGAATGATGTAGGCTTTTGATATTTCAAAGCCCACCCCCATAGCACACCTTCTCTAACCTCTTAATCCTTCCTAAACAATTGTGTCAACTGGGAACTAGGCATATGAGCCCATGAGAGTTATTCTCATTCAAACTACCACAGTGGCTAATGAGGGACTTATGAACAATTGTAGAACTCAAGGTAAATATCTGAAATTCCATGTTTCTTCTTTATTGCTTTATTCAATAGTAAGGCCAACAGTGAGACACAAAACAGAGAAATTCATGATAAAGAGAGACAAGGTGGTTTGGGAGCCATGATATCTGACATGAAAGCAATGGTTTACTGTACAGCTAGCTATACATGAGAATCCAGAACAGAGGCATCTTTGTTCTGGATGTTGAGAAGCCTTTTGCAATGTACTAGGAGTTTATTATTATATACAAGTGTTGTTACTACTGATACATCTGAAATTATTAATATGACTGTAAGTTTATCCTTTGGGAATTCAGAAAAAGGACAGAGATTCTAAAAGGAACATCACAGGCTTTGATTTTATATTGGAAACAGACTGCATCATTGCATGATGGCTCCTAAACGTAATGCCTTCCAAATAATTCTTAGGGTTATTTCTGCCAATTTGGAAATTTGTTGAACGAATATATTTTTAATTCCAGTAAAATCTCAACCCTCTTTGCTATGGTTTTTTTCCTATCTGTAGGCTATCTATCCAGTCGTACCACCTTGCTATGCAAAATTCTCTAATGCTTAATTTTTTCTGACACTTCATTTAAAACTTAAATGGTAGCCAGGTTCTAGTGGCACACACCTTTAATCCCACCACTTGGCAGATAGAGACTGGTGTATCTCTGTGAGTTCAAGGCTAAACTAATCTACAGAGTGAGTTCTAGAACAGCCAGTGATACACAGGAAAACCCTGTTTTAAAAACAAACAAACAAAAAAAGGAATGACAAAGCCTCATGCCTATCTCATCTGGTCATTGCTGTGTCTGAGACATAATACCTTAATAAAACCCGCTTCTGGATTAGCCTTTCTCAAATACGCAGGTCTTTGCTTTTATTTTCTTCTGGTTCCCTTGCAGAAGGCATCCTTGAAGGACATAAAATAGGACTCTTCCTTCATTAGCCTCTCCTATTTTCATCATATGCTTATATTCCGCTATATGTTACTATATAACACAGCTCATCTGTTTATTCTACAACACAAATTCAGTCTATTGTAAAAGACAACAGAGTTTTCTACAGATACTCAAATATACAGGCTGAGTGGGTGGTCGAGGGGTAAAACACACCTACAGTAAGTTATTTTTCTTAAAAAAAAAAAATAGTACAGAAGACATAGCCTGCTTTGACCTTATGTTTTCTTCACTCGGATTAATGAAAAGGTAATTTTAAAATGGTAATTTTGACTGCATCCCATAAAACATTGAGTCCCCGAATGCTGAGGACTGTGCCAAGTATCAATGGCAAAATGCTATTATGTGAACAAAAGTGACAGGAGAATGGAAACTCACTCTTGTTCTCAGGTCGCACCGAGGAGTGCATCGTAACCAAAGTAAAACCAGTAGGGAGCAAAACCTCGACTTCACTGATCGTGTGATTTATATGAAAACATATTTTGACTTTTTTTAAACCACACTATTCACTAAATGCATCAGCAACTGTGTATCGAATTCTCCAACACAATGAATAGATTCAGTTGAAAATTATCAGAGCAACCTTTTTTTACAGAATGAGAATACTGTGAGAAACACAGTCARTTAAATGTCTATTGTAAATCTGTCTGGGTGTTGTGGCAACAGTCACATGCTTCTCACAAATTCAAGCAAGCACCTTATTTTTAGCTCCCTTTCTTCCTGACCCCATACAGAACACAAGTCGCCCAGAAACAGGAAGAAATGTTAGTTTTTGGACAGTTTGTGTATCCCATTTCTCTAAGAAGTGTTTCCAATCTGGGGGCTGGCTTTAGTAGATTGGTTTTTCTGAAATTGAAAGCAAATACTTTCAAAGTCCTGGGGATCCATTTATTTCAAGCTCTTGTGTTAGGCCTTAAGTGTTGCTGACCACTGTGGGTTTTATTTTAAAGTGTGTTTTTCTTTACCCCCAAGTCTGATACTGTGACCTTTTTTTTATTATCTATGGATCTGACAAAGTAAATACAGCTATATCATGGGTTCTCAGTTCAAATGTCTTAAATGTAAGTGGACCAAAAAAAAAA
>BDUI01007103.1:22146-37397 GCA_002335545.1 Apodemus speciosus
ACCACACCTGGCTTGGTAGCTAATTTTTTATTGGCTATTACTTTCACCTTTATCAAGCCCACTGAAAGGCCATGCTTTTGCAAATAGATATTCATCATTTCTGCTATTTTGAATCTTTTTGTTGCCTTTTCCTGTTTCTAGTGAGCCCAGATCACACAGTATTTCAGGCTGGTCTTAGACTGGAGATCCTTCCGCTCCAGCTCTGAATGCTGGAGCCTCCTGCTTACTCCACTTGCTTTTTTTCTTGCTTTGTATCTTTTTTTTTTTTCTGTTTTTTTTTCCCTCTGCTTGCAAACTGAATTCTAATGTCATTAAAATCGTCATTAACACCGAGGTTATCTTAAATCGTCATTAACACTGAGGTCATCTTAATTTTTCTCTACTTCAGATGYATCCTACACAGTTTCCCTCTGAAGTATTTTGTATCGTTCATGACTCAAGATTGGAGTTTTGATCCCAAAGGGTTTTTTTTAATTTACCTTTATTTTTTAAAGATTTATTTATTTTTTTATATGTAAGTACACTGTAGCTGTCTTCAGACACCAGAARAGGACATCAGATCTCTTTACAGATGGATGTGAGCCACCCTGTGGGTATTGGGATTTGAACTTATGACCTTCGAAAGAGCAGTCAGTGCTCTTACCCGCTGAGCCATCTCTCCAGCCCCAAGTTTACTTTTTAAAAAATTGTTCATTGAGCATTTGTTTTGGAATGTGGTCAAGTCTTACACTGTAATCTCTCTAACCAATGTGTATTCTTTTCTGGCTCCAAACGTTAGTTTTGCAAATRTTACATGGGCTTACGCGGATACATAATTAGAGCTTTTCTGTATTATTCCTTTATGCTTAAACCTTTTTTTGTCTGCAAATTTATCTCGTTCTGGAATGGGTGCGTTGGTCTGTGACCCAGCCTAATGGCCAACCAACACCCAGTCTCCAGTCTCCGCGGTGACAGTAGACATACCGCAGCCAGAGACATTACTGAAGGGCCCGAGGGTGGGGCTAAGCACTTGGTCTGGTTGCCAGGAAGCCAGACGGGACATAATGGGGTATGAGAGTTTGACAAGAGGGTGTCAAGCTCCCCGGCTTTGCTCCCCCCACGAGGGTAACCACCACAGCAGGTCAGTGCGTCTCCAGGCCTTCCCTYGGAGCACCCTGTGCCCCTAAAAGGGCCCTCCCCAGGACGTCCTTTCCCGACACCTCTAAAACCCCTCTTCCACCCCAAAACTCCAGGCTTGTTCCCTCTCCACGGTCTGGGTTCAAAGTTGGCCTGTATTTAAACACCAGTCCCGAAGCGCCCGGGCTAGAAGGCCATGGATGCCTTCGAAGCTCGCTCCTGCCCTAGCGCACCCGCCTCCAATCCTGGGAAACTACTGTTTGTTTTCCGGTGCCCTGGGATACGCGTTAGTTTTGTCCCGGGTCGCGCTGGTCCTAAGTGGAGCTGGGGAGTGTCGCCTACGAATTCGGTCCACAGGTGCTGCAAGCCATAAGCGCCCCCACCTGCGCTATGGGCTCAGAAGTCTGGGTCGGCACTTGGCGGCCCCATCGGCCCCGCGGCCCCATCGCGGCGCTCTACAGAGGCCCGGGGCCAAAATACAAGCTGCCAACGAACACCGGTAGCAAGGGCGGATGCAGGGGAGGAAACGGGGAAGGTGGGACTGTGGGAGGTCTACACTGGTGCCTGGAGTCCAGGAACAGGAGAACCGTGCCCGAAGCAAAAAGGGAGGCCAAAAGATAAAGAGGTTCTGCGCTGGGGCTGCCTGGGTGAAATGGGAGCGGGAACGGAGCAGGCAGCCTCGGGGCCCTGCGGGAGGTGACGCGGGAATGCTCCCGCAGGTTACAAACTGCATGAYCCGTCTCGGCCGCGAGCCCCCGCCTTCTCCTTCGGCTCGCGCCCACCCTTGCAGCACGCAACCTGCGGCCCGGGGCCGAGTTATCTGGTGCCTGCGCGCATGACTGTGCGCGGCACCGCTGGCTCCCCGGCCTTCTCCATCTACGGTCGCCTAAGCCACACGGCGCCTGTCCTCACTCCAGGACCGGGTCAGCACCCTGGGGCCCGGGTCTCCCCAACGTGCAACCGCCTCCAGGAACGCCCACTAGGAAATTCCCCGCCCCGCCCCCCCAAAACCCCAGAATCCCGGGAACCTCCTACCCATACCCAGAAACCCGGACCTCACTGTGGCTCCCACTTCTCCCTCGTGCCAAGACCCCAGGCTAGACTTCCCGTGCCTCACCCCCACCCCGGTTCTGGCCCACACTCTCGGTCCATCCCATAGACAGGTACTTCCCAGAACGCGCGGGAAATGTGACGTACCCCAGAGCTCCTCGGCATACCATGGCTCCCCGAAACTGGGGCATCATCTCAAAGCAACAAACCCCAGGTGAGGCCTGAAGGGCTGGATCCGGCACTAGGGACCTTCCCGTACCCCAACCCGCAGTCCGCCGCGCCGTAAAGGCGAGGAGATCGCGCCAATGCGCCCTCTTGCTGGCTCCTCCTCAGGCCCTGGGTCCTACACCGTGCCTTCGCTCCTGGGCCCACGGGTCATAGGCAAAGTCTCAGCCCCAACGTACTCCATCTACGGCCGCAGCGCTGTGGGCAGCTGCTTCGAGGACCTGAGCAAGGTGGGAGAAGAGATGCCGGCTGCAGATGCAGTCTCTAGTAAGAGGGTCAGTCAAGTGGGGGGGGGGTGCAGAACTCCAGGCGCCTCACCACTCAGGAAACTGAGGTAGGAGGATTGTGAGTTCAAAGCCAGCCTGGGGTACCTAGTGAGATTTTTAGTTTGATGGAAAAAAAAAATCAGCTGTTCACAAGGAACGGAGGCTGGACCCAGTACCCACCCTGTCATCCTAGACCCCCGGCCCCTGTGCCTACCACATTGTGAACCCTGGGATCTACAAGACTCGAGCCCCGCAGTTCACGATGCTGGGGCGGACTTTGCCACCCCGGGAGAACACCAGGAAGCCAGGACCCGCATCCTACAGCGTGGACAAGGTGGTCTGGAGTCGAGGGTCAAGGGGCAGGGGATGAGGGTCTGAGGTCTAAGGCGTGGGTCAAAGTCCCCGGGGAAATGGCATCCCCCGATGAAGCCGAACAGCTGGCTTGGTAAGGTCAGTGGCGTCTCCCGGACCCGCAGCACCGGAAGCCTCGTGGCTGGACCTTCGGGATCAAGCACTCAGACTATCTGGCCCCCATGATACGGTACCACGTGGACGACTGACGCCAGCAAGCACGCACGCACCGGCCCTCGGTTGTTTACTTAAAGCTTTCTAAGTCAGTGCTGTGTGTGTCTCTCTTTCTCTCCCCGAAGCGGGCAAGGAGAGGGTTGGGGAGAAGAAGACGTGATGGGCTCGAACACCGAAGGTCTGTCTCCGTGGTATCTGAACCTAGAGATCAGTGGGGCAGGACAAGCAGTGCCCGGGACCCCATAGATACCAAGACCCCAGGGAACTAAGCAGAGCGAACCCTGCTCTGGAGCGCTGTAGCCCGACCCTTAAGGTCCTGGCAAGTCAATTATCCATAAGATAGCAGGTAGGGCGCAGCTTAAGTGGTGATTGGCCTTACTTACCTTGATAAGTGCCGCCTACTGCCCACTGGGACAGCCCTATTTTAACTCCGTCCCTAACCGCAGTCCCAGACGGCGAACCGTCTCTTCTGCACCTAAGTCCACGCAGGGCTGAGGGGATAACAGGCCGGAACCGAGCCAGATCCAGAAAACTGGTAAAGGCCCCTGAACTGAATAGGTACTAGACGGGGGTTGGCGGGAGGGGGGGCGGCGTGGGGGGGAGGATTGAGTTGTGAGATCGAGAAATGGAAGCCGGAGAGAATTGGGGATGGGGCAGTGGTCGGTGTTGAGAAAAAACATGAGACTGATGGGCGCTAGAGACCCTGTAAGAGCAAGGTTCAGACAAGTGACCATGGCTTCAAAGACCTGGATGGGGTGAGGGGTGCGGGGAAGTCCCAGCGGTGTCTCAATGTCCCTTACAGACTGGAGCAATGGCAGCTTCAGGGACACCACGTCCCTCGGCCCCAGAGACTGCTGGTGCCGACTCAGGGGGAGGGAGTGGGGAGCTCAGGCAGCTGCCTGAGCTGATCCGCCTGAAGCGAGATGGAGGGCATCTGAGCCAAGCAGATATCAGAAACTTCGTGCAGGCCGTGATGGATGGAAGAGCACAGGACACACAAATCGGTGTGTGGGGAGCCCCAACTGATCCCCTGATCCCCAACTGCCCCCATACGCACCTCAAGAATACACAGTACCCCCTCCACTGTCACGGCCCCAGGAGACTCATGTTTCCTGAACACCTCGTCCATTCTATCCATACCTAGGGGCCATGCTGATGGCCATTCGACTGCAGGGCATGGACCTAGAGGAGACATCGGTGTTGACTCAGGCCCTCGCAGAGTCTGGGCAGCAACTGGAGTGGCCCAAGGCCTGGCACCAACAGCTTGTGGATAAACACTCCACAGGAGGTGTGGGTGACAAGGTTAGCCTGGTTCTGGCACCTGCCCTGGCTGCATGTGGCTGCAAGGTCAGTGACCATCTCCTCCACAGATCTCTGATCCACTCGCAGGCCCCTCCTACCCTCAAGTCTGGCTTAAAGCTCTCAAAGACAAACTCCAGGGCTGTCCTGTCCCTCCATACACAAGTTCCAGCATGGAACGGAGCTGCCTCTGTACCCATCAGGACCCCTCTAAGAGCTAACAGGGTCCACAAAGGAAGAGCAGGCTTTCTCTTCCTGTCCCTCAGACTTGCGTCCCAGATGAGTGTGTGTTCCAGCTCCTGTCCTACTGACAAACTGTTCCCACCAAGTACAGTTTATTTTCCTTTCCACCAATTGGGCGCACACATTAACTGTTTAAAAGACTGTAAAATATTGTAACTGCCTTTTTAAAAAAAAAAAAAAAAGGAGGGGGATTTCATCTGTTCTTACTAGAGAAGAGATGAAGTGAGGTGAAGGGGGCTGGGTGGGGGCTGGGTGGGGGCAGTCAGCATCCATCTCCACCAGGTGCCGATGATCAGCGGCCGCAGTTTGGGACACACAGGGGGCACACTGGATAAGCTGGAATCTATTCCTGGGTTCACTGTCACCCAGAGCCCAGAGCAGGTACGGTGGGCCACTAATTGATCAATGATCTGGGGTTGAGGGAGTCACTGGCCGGAACCACAGGATGATCAATGGACGGATTCTTTATCTGGGCCAGTAATGAAAGAGGACATTGACTAGTCTAAAGGTCACTGGTTGTAGACAGGTCTGGAGCCATCAGGAGAACTTTGATCGAGATTGCTACTTGGGAATGGGTAGAAACCACTGATTAGCTGCTACACATTAATTCGTCATAGTTAATCAGGATCCTTGGCAGGTTTAGTCATCAGAATCAGATTGACTCTCACTGGCCAGGGTTTGAACTTTTGCTGGGTCAGTGGTTGGGGCCAGGGAGTGGGGTCCTTCCCCAGAAGTCAATGAAGGTGTCTGAGCAGATGCTGCAGATACTTGAGGAGGTCGGCTGCTGCATTGTTGGCCAGAGCGTAAACCTGGTTCCTGCGGATGGAATCCTGTATGCTGCACGAGATGTGACAGCTACTGTGGACAGCATCCCGCTCATTACAGGTGACCTGAAATGGGGTACCCTGACTGACATACAACCCACTAGGCAGAGTCAYCTTTCTCAGAGAGGCAACCCTTCCTGTCCCCAAGTATACCTTGGGATGATGCTTCTGTTCTCCACAGCGTCAATCCTCAGTAAAAAGGCCGTGGAGGGACTGTCCACTCTGGTGATAGATGTTAAGTTTGGGGGTGCTGCAGTCTTCCCGGACCTGGAGAAGGCCCGAGAACTGGCAAATATGTTGGTGAGCCATGCTAGGCCATAGTGGCCTTTCTATGAAGGGACATGAACCTCACGTTGCGTCGTATCCCTGCCTCTGTCCACTAAACAGTCCTGGTAGAATCAAACAGCAATCCCTCTTTCCAGTTCCCCTACCCTATCCAATCAAAGCTGTTCTGACCTCGGACCTGGGGAAATCCTYCACAGAGCTCCGCCACTAGGGCGACCGACAAGACCACCCTCATCCCCTCTGAGGCCTGGCAGTGTTGCTTTCTGATCTCTACCCTAAGCCTTTACTGACATCCTAACCCAGGGGCAACAGGTATGGGATTTGATAGCACCGCCTGGATACTGAATAGTACCTCCCCAGGTTAGAGTGGGAGTGGGTCTGGGGCTGCAGGTCGCCGCAGCCCTGACCGCCATGGATAACCCTCTGGGCCGCAGCGTGGGCCATACTCTGGAAGTGGAAGAAGCGTTGCTTTGCCTGGATGGTGCGGGGCCRCCGGATCTGCGGGACCTGGTCATTAGGCTAGGTGAGAGGGCTGGGGGTGAGACCACCAGTCTGTATGCCAGGAGCTCTCAATCCCTGCAGCTTCTGAGCTCCACCCCGCCCGCCAGCAGGAGGCGCCATTCTTTGGCTTAGTGGACAGGCGGAAACGCAAGACCAGGGCGCCGCTCGAGTGGCTGCGGCGCTGGATGACGGCTCTGCACTGCGCCGCTTCCAGTTGATGCTTTCGGCGCAGGGCGTGGACCCCGGCCTAGCTAGAGCATTGTGCTCCGGGAGCCCCACGCAACGCCGGCAGCTGCTGCCTCACGCCCGAGAGCAAGAGGAGCTGCTCGCACCCGCAGACGGTGAGCCCGGATGTCTCCGGCACCAGGTCCCACCCACTTCCTCTCCGAGCCTTTCCTGGTCCTGGCACACGCGACCTCCCGTCCGTCCTCAGCGTCCACCCTCTCCCTTAGGCGTTGTGGAGTGCGTCCGAGCGCTGCCGCTGGCCCGCGTGCTGCACGAGCTCGGAGCCGGACGCAGCCGAGCGGGGCAGCCGATCAGACCGGGAGTGGGTGCCGAGCTACTGGTCGACGTGGGCCAATGGTTGTCCCGCGGTAAGCGTTGTCAGGAATCCATGAACCACCCTCCTTCCGGTCGCCCGCTGTGACCTAGGTAACCGCCTCCGTCGCTCGCGCAGGGANCTTTCTCAGAGAGGCAACCCTTCCTGTCCCCAAGTATACCTTGGGATGATGCTTCTGTTCTCCACAGCGTCAATCCTCAGTAAAAAGGCCGTGGAGGGACTGTCCACTCTGGTGATAGATGTTAAGTTTGGGGGTGCTGCAGTCTTCCCGGACCTGGAGAAGGCCCGAGAACTGGCAAATATGTTGGTGAGCCATGCTAGGCCATAGTGGCCTTTCTATGAAGGGACATGAACCTCACGTTGCGTCGTATCCCTGCCTCTGTCCACTAAACAGTCCTGGTAGAATCAAACAGCAATCCCTCTTTCCAGTTCCCCTACCCTATCCAATCAAAGCTGTTCTGACCTCGGACCTGGGGAAATCCTYCACAGAGCTCCGCCACTAGGGCGACCGACAAGACCACCCTCATCCCCTCTGAGGCCTGGCAGTGTTGCTTTCTGATCTCTACCCTAAGCCTTTACTGACATCCTAACCCAGGGGCAACAGGTATGGGATTTGATAGCACCGCCTGGATACTGAATAGTACCTCCCCAGGTTAGAGTGGGAGTGGGTCTGGGGCTGCAGGTCGCCGCAGCCCTGACCGCCATGGATAACCCTCTGGGCCGCAGCGTGGGCCATACTCTGGAAGTGGAAGAAGCGTTGCTTTGCCTGGATGGTGCGGGGCCRCCGGATCTGCGGGACCTGGTCATTAGGCTAGGTGAGAGGGCTGGGGGTGAGACCACCAGTCTGTATGCCAGGAGCTCTCAATCCCTGCAGCTTCTGAGCTCCACCCCGCCCGCCAGCAGGAGGCGCCATTCTTTGGCTT
Organism: Apodemus speciosus; assembly: GCA_002335545.1. Classification (NCBI taxonomy): domain Eukaryota; kingdom Metazoa; phylum Chordata; class Mammalia; order Rodentia; family Muridae; genus Apodemus; species Apodemus speciosus. The sequence goes on from BDUI01007103.1 coordinate 29,963, forward strand.
AGTGGACAGGCGGAAACGCAAGACCAGGGCGCCGCTCGAGTGGCTGCGGCGCTGGATGACGGCTCTGCACTGCGCCGCTTCCAGTTGATGCTTTCGGCGCAGGGCGTGGACCCCGGCCTAGCTAGAGCATTGTGCTCCGGGAGCCCCACGCAACGCCGGCAGCTGCTGCCTCACGCCCGAGAGCAAGAGGAGCTGCTCGCACCCGCAGACGGTGAGCCCGGATGTCTCCGGCACCAGGTCCCACCCACTTCCTCTCCGAGCCTTTCCTGGTCCTGGCACACGCGACCTCCCGTCCGTCCTCAGCGTCCACCCTCTCCCTTAGGCGTTGTGGAGTGCGTCCGAGCGCTGCCGCTGGCCCGCGTGCTGCACGAGCTCGGAGCCGGACGCAGCCGAGCGGGGCAGCCGATCAGACCGGGAGTGGGTGCCGAGCTACTGGTCGACGTGGGCCAATGGTTGTCCCGCGGTAAGCGTTGTCAGGAATCCATGAACCACCCTCCTTCCGGTCGCCCGCTGTGACCTAGGTAACCGCCTCCGTCGCTCGCGCAGGGASACCCTGGCTCCGCGTGCACCTAGACGGCCCTGCGCTCAGCAGCCAGCAGCGCCGCACTCTCCTGGGAGCGCTCGTGCTTTCAGAGCGAGCACCCTTCAAGGCCCCTTCACCCTTCGCTGAGCTTATCCTCCCACCGACCACCTCACAATCCTAAATCTCGAACCCACCTCAGCCTGGTGAGTTCGCAGTTGGGCAAGTCCTCCCCCACAGGCGGTGGGACTGGGTGAGGACACTGTCAACTTGTGGCCCCGTGGTCTGTCTATACTCGCTGCTACTGTTTCATCAAGCTCACCGCAAGAGCTAGAGACCGTCTAATGGCCAGAAAATGGACGTATTGTGTACCAATCCCATCTTCTCTGAGTGGTCCCAGCTCAGGGCTGATGGTGCCTGGACGTGTCCTCCAGCTCATGAGAGAGCCAAGTTCGAGCCACACGGGGGCAACATACTGAGGGAGCCCAGCAGGCTGGCTACCAGTGGCTGGAGATGCTAGTTGCTCCTTGACAAAACCTCAGGGGCCTGATACACGGAAAGGTAGAAGGGAGGGGCCGAGGGGCAGGGAATGGAACCCCATAAGTGCAGTCTGCCCAGGAAGGTGCAGGCAGGAAACAGTGCGGGCACACTGGGTGGAGCTGTGTGACATTGATGGCACTTGTTTCCTGCTGAACCCCAGATTACCCTGAAGCTAGAAAGGATTACCTCCTAAACGTGGTGAACCAGAGCATCAACATCCTCCCACTAAAAAACAATTTATTGTAAATAGACACATGCATTCTAGTGCCCAGGCAAAGCATATTCTCGTGCTTCCAGGACTCCACAGGGAAGCTTGGCAGTTGCAGTGTGGGTTCTCCATAGGTTGGGGTAATGAGGCTGAGACTCCCTGGGTTAAAGAGCTAGGCTAGAGCAAACCAGCTGTGGACATTTGGTGTTGCCTGGACCGTAAGCAGCTTACGGCAGAGCAGGTCTGAGTTCAGATAGGCCAGTGCAGACAGCTCGATTAGCTGATTGAACGTGGGGCAGATGTTTTTCCAGCAGTGAGGTCTAGGCACCTTGTCCGTTCTTTTCTGACCTTTGCCACCTCTGTTCTTTTCCAGGAACTTCAGGTCCATGATGCTACTGGCTCTAGGGCCCAAAGCTTGGCCCAAGCCCTCTCAGTTCAAACCCCTTCTCAGGATCTCAGGAACTGAAACTCTCCACATAAATTACCGGCATTGGTCAGGGCAGGGCCAACGCCAAGGCCCTAGGCTAAGAACTAGATTGCTGATCACTGCCCTGTTTGGGGCTGGGCTGGGCTGGGCCTGGCTGGCTGCAAGAGCCGAGAAGGAACAGTGGCGCCAACAGCAGCGGACAGAGGCCCTGCGCCAGGCTGCGGTGGGCCAGGGTGACTTCAGCCTGCTRGACCACAGAGGCCAGCCTCGATGCAAAGCCGACTTCCGGGGCCAGTGGGTGCTGATGTACTTTGGTTTTACTCACTGCCCTGACATTTGCCCCGATGAGCTGGAAAAGCTGGTGCAGGTGGTGCGGAAGCTAGAGGCAGAGCCTGACCTGCCCCTGGTGCAGCCTGTCTTTGTCACCGTGGACCCAGAACGAGATGACGTGGCGGCCATGGCCCGCTATGTGCAGGAATTCCACCCTAGACTGCTGGGTCTGACTGGTTCTACAGAACAAGTAGCCCACGCCAGCCGCAACTACCGTGTGTACTACAGTGCTGGCCCCAAGGATGAGGACCAGGACTACATTGTGGACCACTCCATTGCCATATATTTGCTCAACCCAGACGGTCTCTTCACTGACTACTACAGCCGCAGCCGGTCAGCAGAGCAGATCGTAGAGAGTGTGCGCAGGCACATAGCTGCCTTCCGCAGCGTCCTGCCCTGAGCTCTACCTCCTGCCCAGGCTGTCATTAAATGGATGTACTTGATCTGTGCATGTGCTCTGTACCAGCACCCCATTCCAACGGTTTGTGGGTGAACAGGTGGGGTAGCAACACTTTATTAGGCTAGGCTAGGCCAGCCAGGAGGCAGCACTGGAGTGAATGGCCCATAGCACATTAGGGGCAACAACTACCTTTCCACCCCTGCCTGCCTCAGTGCTCTCCACTCAAGGCTGGGCCATGGATGGGGCAGCATAGGTCTGGAAGCGGGTGTGGGCTCGGTGGTGTGTGAGCAGTCTCAGAGACATAGTGTCCACAGCTGCCTCCAGTCCTGGCTGCTGGGTGATCTCCACTGTGTAGTCATTGGCCTGTGGAAACAAGGTGTCAGCAGAGTCTAGGGGTGCTGCCCCACCCTTGTGTCCCAGGCCACTTACCAGTTGCAAGGAGGCCAGCATAGAGCGGCACACCTCAAAAGCAGGCTGCCCAGCTACAAGCTCTGCAAAGGGACACCATTCGTTGAGCTGGGGGAACCGTGAGACCAACTGGTCTCCATAGGTATGGATATCAAAGGGCACGTGCTGTTCCTGCAGAGGGGAAGGACGTGTTAGCTTCAGGCGGAGAGGCGGTTCTGGACTAACCCAGGCTGGTGGTAGGAGGCCGTAGCTCCCAAATAGCACGCCTCACCTGCTCCTGGAACAGGGGCTGGATGGCATCTTCCCAGTCCCTGATGCGTTGGCTCAGCTCTGTCTCCTGGATAAACTTCTGGGAGTTGGCAATGAAGAGTTCCTACAGAAGGACCAGTGGGTTCTCTCTTTCACGTATGGGCCCAGGATGTCCCCACTGCTCCCACCTTGGGACCCAGGCCTACCACATTTCTTCGGACCAGCTCCTCATATCTCAGGGACTCTGGCAAGGCCTCTGCATCTAGAAAGGTCCAACCATGAGCTGCTACAGCTATGTGGCTATACACCCTCCCCTCCTGCAGCTCCCCTTCCAGCCCTACCGAGGTCAGCAGCTTCCCCAGGCATCGCCCCCGCAGGCTCTTCTACATCCTCTTCCGGCTCTAGAAAGTCACCTGCTGAGAAACGGGAGAAGTGGCCAAGGCTCCTGCTCAGCTGGCTGAGCATACTCACGACCCTGACCACACAACACACACCCTCCATCTAAAGGCACCCACCTGCTGCCCCCAGGTCTTCTAGGGACTCTTCCAAGCGGTCCTCCTCTGTAGGCCACAGGTCCTGCTTGGCCCCGGGTGGCCATCTCTCAGTTATCTGTCCAGAGAACATCTGTAATGAAACTCATATATTCCACGCCTCAGACCCGTGGGGTTGCAGACCTTGGTACTATGGGTACTTGCCTTACGTCTCCGCAGCCTCTGAAGGGTCTCGAGCTGTTCTTTTACGTGTTTCCAGTACAGGGCTTCCATGTCTGCAGTCAAAGACCTTATGAGGGGATCCCCATCCAGCCCAAGCTCACACCAGTCCACACAGAACTTCAAGAGACCCTGGTAGGGAGGATGGGGGTGGGGAAGGAGATAAAGACTGTGCTCTGAACAGGTACATAGGACCCTAGCCTCACCTGCAAAGGTTGGGCCCTTCCGCCGAGTCCTCCTGCCGTCAGTGTGTTCAGCATCTGGGAGAAAGTAGTTAGCAGGCGCGAGGCCAAAACCTCAGTGTTCCAGATGGGTCTGCTCRCAACACCCAGGAAAAGGGGTGTGTCACCTTAGCCCACACACTCACAGGCATCCAGGTACCACTGGTGGAAGTCCTGCAACTTGGTGGCACCCTTCCTCTTGCGCTTCTGTCCTGGAGCCTCCTCCACACCGGGTGGCACAGAATAGGGTTTACCTGGAGGCAGAGGGGGACTGCCTCAAATGTAGCCAAGGGAAAGGGAAAGGGACACAGGAGCCACCTCCAGTCCATTATCTCCTTACCGGGAGCACTAGGCAGGGCAACATGAGCAAGGTGCCGCCAATCCTACTTACCTTTCTGGAAGAGCTTGGAGTCCAAGGAGTCAAAAGGGTCCAGGCTTTGCCAGGGGTCTGGGGTCTCCTGAGCAGAATACACAAGCAGAAGCTGAGAAGGGCAAAGGATAAGACCTCCCTACCAGAGCTGACACAAGTGGTGACAGCCCAGGACGAGAGGTCCAGAGCAACACAGGGAGGTCTTTAGTTTCTGGAAGAAGTGCCAAGGGGCTAAAGGCTAACATGGCGGGCGGTGATGCCCTGAACATGCTCTTGCCGGCAGGGTCTAGGGACTGAGCATCTCTCACCTGCAGCCGGGAGGCAGGTTCCAGGGCCCCTTGCCGTTCCCGCAGCATGTATCTCCTTGGCAAGATGGCACTCTGCAAGAAACAGTCCACAAGTTTTCCTCTTCCGACCCCTGTCCACCCAGGCTCTCAGGATCCCAGAAATTCTGGTCAGGTTCACATCAAATAGATGGTTCAAGACCCTCTTAGGGCCTGACTCCGACACCGAAAGTAAAGCCCTGAGGGGCTGGGAATCCGTGACTCGGTGCTTGTCCTGCAAGCCTGGGACCTGAGCTCAGTCCCTCGCCTCACAACCACCCTCTGGTGAGGCTCACTTGTGCTGCATAGCAGTACCCCCAGAGTCAAGCTAAGACACGGCATTGGAAGGGCAGATGGAGCAAGACTGCTCCAGGCAGGGGCACTCAGCCTCCCTGGTGCTACGAGCCTTTCATACAGTTATGTTGTGACCCCCAACCACAACATTATTTTCACTACTACTTGATAGCTATAATTTTGCTATTATGAATCGTAAATATCTGGTATGTGACCCCTAAAAGGGGTTGTAACCCACAGGTAGAGAATTGCTGTTCTAAGGGGAGGCAAAATACTCCATCTTGCAACGAGGCTCCTTATGCCCCCCCAAAAACCTGAAAAGCTTCAGGAAGTTTCTAAAACTGACCAGATTCACTAGGCCTCACCTCCCCAAGAGTTTATCAACAGGAAAGACTGCTGCGAGGAGAGTCTCCAAAAGCCCAGCCACTTGGAAGGCTCAGAAGCAGAGCCTCGCCTAGCTGTGTAGACCAGTAGGCAAGCTGCGCTGCCTGGAAGAGGCAGAGACCAACTGAACCACCAGAAATGGACACGCTCCAACCTGTTGAGCTTCCTGCAGGCTGTGCAGTGGCTTTAGGTTCCCAGCTTCCAGTTCCCTGACAGGATGAGTAGACTGTTCACATCGCCACAGAAAGAATGAACGGGGACATGCCAGAACAAAGGATGAAATGGAGAGAAGCACGAGGCACTGGACAGACAGGGCAGTGAGTCACGTCCCCGAAGTGGAGTAGCCCAAGAGTGGTGCATCTGAAGGAAAACTGCAATACAGCTGTCCCCTCCCATGTGCTGTGACAGTGTCTTCTTGCTATGGCAACTGCATGGTACTTGCTGTGCGTGGTGAGACTGCATCTCAGGCTGAACCGTTAGAATTTAGAGTAGCAGTGAAGGGCATGTCAGGATGATACCCTTCACGTATGGTAAGGGGAGATGCCTGCTTGATGAGTATTCCAGCACGTGAATATGGAGGCCCTGAAAATGGCTGACAAGGTTTGAGGACATTCTGCAGTCTCTACAGTGCACTAAGGCAGAGTCATGGCAAGCAGCAGCAGAGGAGGCCTGGCCACTGCTGTGTGAGGTAAGAAACACAGCAGAGGCTGAGAAGGCAGCCAAGCAAGAACTTGTTTGTGTAAGGAGAGACTGCAGCAATGCTCTGATCTGGCAAGCAAATGAGATAAATGAGAACGTGACAGAAAGACCTCACCCTCGAGGTCTCCTACAGGCTGACCTGTAGGCCAGGAAAGAATCTGTCATCTAGCCTGAGATGGGATCAACAGTAGCCTAGTACAAGACACTATGGTCACCAGCAYGAGAACAAGTGCGGAAGTGGGTTAAAGGAGCAATCAAAGGCCGTGGCGCACGCCTTTAATCCCAGCACTTGGGAGGCAGAGGCAGGCGGATTTCTGAGTTCGAGGCCAGCCTGGTCTACAGAGTGAGTTCCAGAATAGCTACAGCTACACAAGAAACCCTGTCTTGGAAAGAAGAAGCAATCAAAGGATCCATCGCAGCCTGGCTCGTGAGGCCATGGGACATGGAATCGCACGGGGGTGGCGACTGCTGTGGAGGAGAATGAGCAGTGTAACTCCCAYCTCATCCCTCCCAGGCAAAGGCTGTGTAACCTGACACACGGAGGAAATCAATTGGATTGGTTTCTCAGAACCATTAAGAGCTTGGTCACCCCTGCCTGAGGTCCACATAAATGTCTGGGAATGGAAAATAGCAGAAGACTGAGGCCTACTAAGGACCTGGGACTAAAGGCAGCTGTGTTTGAAGCCCGGTTCACCAGGCCATGCAGAACTACGGTCACAGCAAAGTTTTTTAAAAAAGGTTGACTTAACAGTGGCCTGAGAGTGTGTAAGAGGGTTTAGAGGCTCTGCGGAGTCCCATGGGGGGCCATGTTCCCGTTCTAAGGGCTCCAACAGAGATGAATGCACGCACGGATGCATGTTTACTCACACACATGCATACGCACAAACAGAATCTTAAGGAGAACTACTCATCAGGAAAACGTTCTTTAAAAACACGTATTGCCAGGGATGTAACTCCACAGGGGAATGATCACCTGGCATGTGCGATACCCAGCACCATAAATATAAATAAGTAAATAAGCAAAGAAGGAAAAAACGTAGTGACTCATATTTCTCTCAACACATGGGAAACTGAGGCAGAAGGATTACACAAATTCAAGATTAGCCTGGGCGACAAAACAAGACCCTGTCTCCAATAATCAAACCAAACTAAATGAATAAGACTATAACATCCATCCACAGTTAACAAATATTAATATTTTCTCCTAAATACATCAGATTGATTTTAGAAGAAATAATTTCTTTTTTTTTTTGTTTTTTTGTTTTTTTGTTTTTTTTTTTGTTTTTTGAGACAGGGTTTCTCTGTGTAGTCCTGGCTGTCCTGGAACTCACTCTGTAGACCAGGCTGGCCTC